>CATQIS010000032.1:0-159889 GCA_958296335.1 Urtica urens | reverse complement strand
GAGCCAGACCCCAGACTTCACTCCGAGTCCCGTGTTTAGGGCGACTTTGGACCACTACATGACCCAGTTCGGACCTCGTGAAGGCGATTGGGGCAATGCAGGCGCTTCGGGTTCAGAGCAGAGACCAGATCGACCTTCGACTCCCACCGACACCGAACCAGAAGAGCCTCCACACGGACCCAGCGGGAGACGCGCAGGACGAGGACGACGAGGACGAGGACGACGATGATTGTAATTTATTCGACGTTTTAGACTTATTGATTTCCGTTTATTTCCATATCGACTTTCGGTTTTCTAAGTAGTTGAACTTATGCTATTATCTTATTGCGGTTTTTTAATTACTTGAACTTATGTTATTGACTTTATACATTTTCGACGTTTTATTATATTACTATCGACTTTTGATTATATTATGTTTATGTTTAATTTGAAATTAGTAAATTTTAGTATTATAAAATTTAATTACTGATAATAATATTTAATTAATATTTAAAACCGGATATAAATTTTTAAAAATTAAATTTTACACTTTTAGAAGCGACTAGTCGCATCTAAAGTCGCTTCTAAAATATGGCGGGTAACATTTAGAAGCGACTAGTCGCTTCTAAAGTCGCTTCTAAAATATGGCGGGTAACAATTAGAAGCGACTAGTCGCTTCTAAAGTCGCTTCTAATTGTTACCCGCCACTTCTTCCCACGCTTTTTTGGTCGGTGTTTAGGGCCTTTAGAAGCGACTTTAGAAGCGACTAGTAGCTTCTAATTTCGTCGCTTCAAAACATTAGAAGCGACTTTAGAAGCGACATGGCTTTAGAAGCGAAACATTAGAAGCGACTTTGTCGCTTCTAATGTCGCTTCTAAAGCCAAATTAGAAGCGACTTTTTGGCCTTTAGAAGCGACTTTTGTCGCTTCTAAAGGCCTTTTTTCTCCTAGTGAGTGCGTTTTTTACAAGTTAAACTTACGTTTTGACAAGTTAAAGTACGTTTTTTACAAGTTAAAGTTACGTTTTAACAAGTTAAAGTACGTTTTTTCCAAGTTAAAGTACGTTTTTTACAAATTAATGTATATTTTTAACAAGTTAAACTTACGTTTTAACAAGTTAAAGTTACGTTTTGACAAGTTAAAGTACGTTTTTTACAAGGTAAAGTACGTTTTTAACAAGTTAAAGTTACGTTTTGACAAGTTAAAGTAAGTTTTTTCCAAGTTAAAGTACGTTTTTTACAAGTTAAAGTACGTTTTTATCAAGTTAAAGTTAGTTTTGACAGGTTAAAGTACATTTTTACATGTTAACGTACGTTTATTAAAAGTTAAAGTACGTTTTTAACAAGTTACAGTTACGTTTTGACAAGTTTAATTTACTTTTTGGCTCGTTAAAATACGTTTTTTACAAGTTAAAGTACTTTTTTACAAGTTCAAGTACGGTTTTTACAAGTTAAAGTAAGTGTTTTACAAATTGAAGTACATTTTTTAGAAGTTAAAGTACATTATTTAGTAGTTAAAGTTACATTTTAACAACTTAAAGTTACTTTTTGACACATTAAAATTACATTTTGACAAGTCAAAGTACGTTTTTTACAAGTTAATGTTACGTTTTGACAAGTTAAATTACGTTTTTAACAAGATAAACTTACGTTTTGACAAATTAAAGTTACGTTTTAACAAGTTAAATGATGATTTTTTACAAGTTAAAGTACGTTTTCACAAGTTGAAGTACGTTTTTACAACTTAAGGTACATTTGTTACAAGTTAAACCACATTTTTGACAAGTTAAAGTACGTTTTTTACATATTAATGTTTTTTTTTAACAAGTTAAACTTACGTTTTAACAAGTTAAAGTTACGTTTTGACAAGTTAAAGTACATTTTTTACAAGTTAAAGTACGTTTTTTACAAGTTAAAGTACGTTTTTAACAAGTTAAAGTTACATTTTGACAAGTTGAAGTATGTTTTTTACAAGTTAAAGTACATTTTGAAAAAGTTAAAGTTACATTTTGACAAGTTTAATTATGTTTTTTACAAGTTAAATTACGTTTTTTACAAGTTAATTTATGTTTTTAACAAGTTAAACTTACGTTTTGACAAATTAAAGTAAAGTTTTGAGAAGTTAAAGTAGGTTTTTTAAAAGTTAAAGTTACGTTTTGACAGGTTAAAGTAGGTTTTTTTATAGTTAAACTTACGTTTTTTACAATTTAAAGTACGTTTTTTACAATTTAAAGTAAGTGTTTTACAATTTAAAGTACGTTTTTTACAAGTTAAAATAAGTGTTTTACAAGTTTAAGTACGGTTTTTTACAAGTTAAAGTAAGTTTTTAACAAGTTAAAGTTACGTTTTAACAACTTAAAGTTACGTTTTGACACATTAAAATTACATTTTGACAAGTGAACGTACATTTTTTACAAGTTAAAGTACATGTTTAACAAGTTAAAGTTATGTTTTGACAGGTTAAAGTTACATTTTGACACGTTAAAATACGTTTTTTACAAGTTATAGTACGCTTTTTACAAGTTGAAGTACGTTTTTTACAAGTTAAAGTAAGTGTTTTACAAGTTGAAGTACGTTTTTTAAAAGTTAAAGTTACGTTTTGATAAGTTTAATTATGCTTTTTACAAGTTAAATTACGTTTTTTACAATATAAAGTTTCATTGTGGCAAGTAAAATTACGTTTTTTTAAAGTTAAAGTATATTTTTAACAAGTTAAACTTACGTTTTGACAAGTTAAAGTATGTTTTTTTACAAGTTAAAGTACGTGTTTTACAAGTTGAAGTACGTTTTTACAAGTTAAAGTACATTTGTTACAAGTTAAACCACATTTTTAACAAGTTAAAGTATGTTTTTTACAAGTTAATGTATGTTTTTTACAAGTTAAAGGTGCGTTTTTACAAGTTAAAGTTACGTTTTGACAAGTTAAAGTACGTTTTTTACAAATGAAAGTACGTTTTTTACAAGTTAAACTACGTTTTTCACAAGTTAAAGTTCCGTTTAAACAAGTTAAAGTTACATTTTGACAAGTTAAAATACGTTTTTTACAAGTTAAAATACGTTTTTTACAAGTTAAAGTAAATTTTTAACAAGTTAAAGTACGTTTTTAAGAAGTTAAAGTACGTTTATAAAAAGTTAAAGTTACGTTGTAACAAGTTAAAGTACGTTTTTTACAAGTTAAAGTACGTTTTTTACAAGTTAAAGTTACGTTTTGACAAGTTAAAGTTTCATTTTGACACGTTAAATTACGTTTTTTACAAATTAAAGTAAGTTTTTGACAAGTTGAAGTTCTTTTTTTACAAGTTAAAGTAAGTGTTTTACAAGTTGAAGTACGTGTTTTACAAGTTAGAGTAAGTATTTTACAAGTTTAAGTGCGTTTTTTACAAGTTAAAGTACGTTTTTTACAAGTTAAAGTAAATTTTTAACAAGTTAAAGTTACGTTTTGACAAGTTAAAGTTACATATTAACAAGTTAAATTACGCTTTTTACAAGTTAAAGTACGTTTTTAACAAGTTAAAGTTACGTTTTGACAAGTTAAAGTACGTTTTTTACAAGTTAAAGTCCGTTTTTTACAAGTTAAAGTACGTTTTTATCAAGTTAAAGTTACATTTTCACAGGTTAAAGTACGTTTTTTACAAGTTAAAGTACGTTTTTTACAAGTTAAAGTACGTTTTTAACAAGTTAAAGTTATGTTTTGACACATTAAAGTTATGTTTTGACAAGTTAAAATACGTTTTTTCAAGTTAAAGTACGTTTTTTACAAGTTGAAGTACGTTTTTTACAAGTTAAAGTAAGTGTCTTACAAGTTGAAGTACGCTTTTTAAAAGTTAAAGTTACGTTTTGATAAGTTTAATTATGTTTTTTACAAGTTAAATTACATTGTTTACAATATAAACTTTCGTTGTAGCAAGTAAAATTACGTTTTTTAAAATTTAAAGTTTGTTTTTAACAAGTTAAACTTATGTTTTGACAAGTTAAAGTATGTTTTTTACAAGTTAAAGTACGTGTTTTACAAGTTGAAGTACATTTGTTACAAATTAAACCACATTTTTAACAAGTTAAAGTATGTTTTTTACAAGATAATGTATGTTTTTTACAAGTTAAAGTTGCGTTTTTACAAGTTAAAGTTACGTTTTGACAAGTTAAAGTACGTTTTTTACAAGTGAAAGTACGTTTTTTACAAGTTAAAGTACGTTTTTAACAAGTTAAAGTTCCGTTTAAACAAGTTAAAGTTACATTTTGACAAGTTAAAATTCGGTTTTTACAAGTTAAAATACGTTTTTAAGAAGTTGAAGTACGTTTTTAACAAGTTAAAGTACGTTTTTAACAAGTTAAAGTTACGTTTTAACAAGTTAAAGTTACATTTTGACACGTTAAAATACTATTTTTACAAGTTAAAGTACGTTTTTGACAAGTTGAAGTTCTTTTTTTTACAATTTAAAGTAAGTGTTTTACAAGTTGAAGTATGTGTCTTACAAGTAAAAGTATGTTTTTTACAAGTTGAAGTGCGTTTTTTACAAGTTAAAGTACGTTTTTTACAAGTTAAAGTAAATTTTTAACAAGTTAAATATACGTTTTGACAAGTTAAAGTTACATATTGACAAGTTAAATTACGCTTTTGACAAGTTAAAGTACGTTTTTATCAAATTAAAGTTACGTTTTGACAAGTTAAAGTTACATTTTGACAATTTAAAGTTACGTTTTGACACATTAAAGTTACGTTTTGACAAGTTAAAGTATATTTTTTACAAGTTAAAGTAAGTTTTTAACTAGTTGAAGTTACGTTTTGACAAGTTAAAGTTACATTTTGACAAGTTAAATTAAGTTTATTAAAAGTTAAAGTACGTTTTTAACAAGTTACAGTTATGTTCTGACAAGTTTAATTTACAAATTTCGCTCGTTAGAATACGTTTTTTACCAGTTAAATTACTTTTTTACAAGTTGAAGTACGGTTTTTACAAGTTAAAGTAAGTGTTTTACAAATTGAAGTACATTTTACAAAAGTTAAAGTACATTATTTACCAATTAAAGTTATATTTTAACAACTTAAAATTACGTTTTGACACATTAGAATTACATTTTCACAAGTCCAAGTACGTTTTTTACAAGTTAATGTTACGTTTTGACAAGTTAAATTACGTCTTTAACAAGTTAAACTTACGTTTTGACAAATTAAAGTTACGTTTTAACAAGTTAAAGTATGTTTTTTACAATTTAAAGTAAGTGTTTTACAATTTAAAGTACGTTTTTTACAAGTTAAGATAAGTGTTTTAGAAGTTTAAGTACGGTTTTTTACAAGTTAAAGTAAGTTTTTAACAAGTTAAAGTTTCCTTTTAACAACTTAAAATTACGTTTTGACACATTAAAATTACATTTCGACAAGTGAACGTACGTTTTTTACAAGTTGAAGTACGTTTTTTACAAGTTATAGTACATGTTTAACAAGTTAAAGTTATGTTTTGACAAGTTAAAGTTACATTTTGACACGTTAAAATACGTTTTTTACAAGTTAAAGTACGTTTTTTACAAGTTGAAGTACGTTTTTTACAAGTTGAAGTACGTTTTTTACAAGTTAAATTACATTTTTTACAAGTTAAAGTTACGTTTTAACAACTTAAAGTTACGTTTTCACACATTAAAATTACATTTTGACAAGTTAAAGTACGTTCTGTACAAGTTAAAGTTACGTTTTGATAAGTTTAATTATGTTTTTTACAAGTTAAAGTACGTTTTTTACAATATAAGGTTTCGTTATTACAAGTAAAATTACGTTTTTAAAAGTTAAAGTATGTTTTTAACAAGTTAAACATACGTTTTGACAAGTTAAAGTTACTTTTTGACAAGTTAAAGTATGTTTTTTACAAGTTAAAGTTCGTTACTTACAAGTTGAAGTACGTTTTAAACAAGTTAAAATACATTTGTTACAAGTTAAACCTCATTTTTAAGAAGTTAAAGTATGTTTTTTACAAGTTAATGTATTTTTTTTACAAGTTAAAGTTACGTATGTACAAGTTAAAGTTATGTTTTGACAAGTTTAAGTACGTTTTTTACAAGTTAAAGTTCCATTTTAACAAGTTAAAGTTATATTTTGACAAGTTAGAATACATTTTTTACAAGTTAAAGTACGTTTTTCACAAGATGAAGTACGTTTTTAACAAGTTAAAGTACGTTTTTAACAAGTTAAGGTTACGTTCTGACAATTTACAGTACGTTTTTTACAAGTTAAATTATGTTTTTAAGAAGTTAAAGTTAATACATTTTCACAAGTTAAAGTACGTTTTTTACAAGTTAAAGTTACGTTTTGACAAGTTAAAATACGTTTTTAACAAGTTAAACTTACGTTTTGACAAATTAAAATTACGTTTTAACAAGTTAAAGTAGGTTTTTTATAAGTTAAAGTTACGTTTTGACAAGTTAAAGTACGTTTTTTACAAGTTAAAGTACGTTTTTAACAAGTTAAAGTTACGTATTGACAAGTTAAAGTTACATTTTGACAAGTTAAATTACGTTCTTTACAAGTTAAAGTACATTTTTAACAAGTTAAAGTTACGTTTTAACAAGTTAAACTTACATTTTGACACGTTAAAATACGATTTTTACAAGTTAAAGTACGTTTTTGACAAGTTGAAGTACGTTTTTTACAAGTTAAAATAAGTGTTTTACAAGTTGAAGTACGTGTTTTACAAGTTAAAGTACATTTTTACCATTTAAAGTTACGTTTTAACAACTTAAAGTTACGTTTTGAGACATTAAAATTCAATTTTGACAAGTTAAAATACGTTTTTTACAAGTTAAAGTACTTTTTTTACAAGTTGAAGAACCTTTTTACAAGTTAAAGTACATTTGTTACAAGTTAAACCACATTTTTGACAAGTTAAAGTACGTTTTTTACAAGTTAATGTATGTTTTTAACAAGTTAAACTAACGTTTTGACGAGTTAAAGTTACGTTTTGACTAGTTAATGTAGGTTTTTTACAAGTTAAAGTTACGTTTTGACAAGTTAAAGTACGTTTTTTACAAGTTAAAGTACGTTTTTACAAGTTAAAGTACATTTTTAGCAAGTTAAAGTTTCGTTTTGACAAGTTAAAGTTACATTTTGACACGTTAAAATACGTTTTTTACAAGTTAAAGTACGTTTTTTACAAGTTGAAGTACGTTTTTTACAAGTTAAAGTAAGTGTTTTACAAGTTGAAGTACGTTTTTTACAAGTTAAAGTTACGTTTTAACAGCTTAAAGTTACGTTTTGACACATTAAAATTACATTTTGAGAAGTTAAAGTACGTTTTTTACAAGATAAAGTTACGTTTTGACAAGGTAAATTACGTTTTTAACAAGTCAAACTTACGTTTTGACAAATTAATGTTTCGTTTTGACATGTAAAAGTAGGTTTTTTACAAGTTAAAATACTTTTTTTTAGAAGTTGAAGTACGTTTTTACAAGTTAAAGTACATTTGTAACAAGTTAAAACACATTTTTGAGAAGTTAAAATACGTTTTTTCCAAGTTAATGTGTTTTTTTAACAAGTTAAACTTACGTTTTGACAAGTTAAAGTTACGTTTGGACAAGTTAAAGTAGGTTTTTTACAAGTTAAAGTATGTTTTGTACAACTTGAAGTAAGTTTTTACAAGTTAAACCATATTTTTGACAAGTTAAAGTACGTTTTTTACAAGTTAATGTATGTTTTTAACAAGTTAAACATACGTTTTGACAAGTTAAAGTTATGTTTTGACAAGTTAATGTAGGTTTTTTACAAGTTAAAGTTACGTATTGACAAGTTAAAATACGTTTTTTACAAGTTAAAGAACGTTTTTTAATAGTTAAAGTACGTTTTTAACAAGTTAAAGTTACGTTTTGACAAGTTAAAGTTACATTTCGACTTGTAAAAATACGTTTTTAACAAGTTAAACAAACATTTTGACAAGTTAAAATTACGTTATGAGTAGTTAATGTAGGTTTTTTACAAGTTAAAGTTATGTTTTGACAAGTTAAAGTACGTTTTTTACAAGTTAAAGTACGTTGTTGTCGATATTTTCCGACAATGTGAATGAGCGACTCGCGGACGTCGGACATTTTTGTAGCGGCGGCCCGAGACTAACACTTCAGGGGATACATGGCGGTCGATGACCTCGACCAGTACCTCCGCCGAGCAACTGGGACGACCAGTGGGGCCTCTGGACTTCCTCGGAGAGGCCTGGACGCCCTCGGAGAGGCTTGGACGTCCAAGGAGAGGCCTGGACGTCCTCGGAGAGGCCTGGACGTCCTCGGAGAGGCCTGGACGTCCTCGGAGAGGCCTGGACGTCCACGGAGAGGCCTGGACGTCCACGGAGAGGCCTGGACGTCCTCGGAGAGGCCTGGACGTCCTCGGAGAGGCCTGGACGTCCTCGGAGAGGCCTGTATGTCCACGGAAAGGCATGGACGTCCTCGTAGAGGCCTGGACGTCCTCGTAGAGGTCTGGACGTCCTCGGAGAAGCCCGGACGTCCTCGGAGAGGCCTGGACGTCCACGGAGAGGCCTGGACGTCCTCGGAGAGGCCTGGACGTCCTCGGAGAGGCCTGGACGTCCACGGAGAGGCCTGGACGTCCTCGGAGAGGCCTGGACGTCCACGGAGAGGTCTGGACGTCCTCGGAGAGGCCTGGACGTCCTCGGAGAGGCCTGGACGTCCTCGGAGAGGCCTGGACGTCCACAGAGAGGCCTGTACATCCTCGAGAGGCATGGACGTCCTCGGAGAGGCCTGGACGACCTCGGAGAGGCCTGGACGTCCTCGGAGAGTGCCCTGGACGTCCTCCTAGAGGCCTGGACGTCCACCTGGAGGCCTGGAGGCCTGGACGTCCACCGAGGGCCTGGGCGTCCTACAGGGTGGCCTGGATGTCCTGCAAGGTGGCCTGGACGTCCTCCAAGATGGCCTGGACGTCCTGCAAGACGGCCTGGACGTCCACCGAGGACCTGGATGTCCTGCAAGGTGGCCTGGACGTCCACCGAGGGCCTGGACGTACTGGAAGGTGGCCTGGACGTCCACCGAGGGCCTGGATGTTTTGCAAGGTGGCCTGGACGTCCACCGACGTGCCCTGGACGTCCTCTTGCCTTCCACACGCCCAAGGAGTTTCTTGGCCGGCCCTAGAGCTCTCCTCATCCTATAAATAGCCCCACGACCCTCACAACTAAGGTACACCAGTTTTCCCTTGTGAAAACTATACCCTCTCTCTCTTACTCTCTCTATGTCGGCCATACCCGCCTCGGGAAGCTGAGTCGGGAACAACTTCCCATAGGAATTGTTCCCTAAGATCCAAGATCCCAGCGTCGAAGCGACGTTGACTTTTTAAGTCTCCTTTTCCGCCCGATCTTGTTGATCCTCCCTCGTCATCCTACAAACTCCACCCACATTATACTAATGCTGAGCGTCAGAGAGGTAAACAGAGGACCCCCTTCTGTTTTCCCTTCTTAGTTCACGTCTGTTTACTCTTTTCAGATAACAAAAGGACTCGAAGACCACACGACAGCTAAGAGACGATCCGAGACACCGGATCTGACACGCTAAGGCCGAAGCGAGGGTCACTCGCCCCGAGCGGGGATCTGACCGCTTAGGTCTCTGAACGTTGTCCAAATTTCAGCGACAACATTTTGGCGCTAGAAGGAGGGGATCTTCGATCTTGAAATCCATCCAATCCACATCTCTCTATTTCGTCTCTTTTCTTATCCACTCACCAAAAATGAGTGACGTTCCGGCAGCTTCTGCAGCCGCCCGATCGAGCAATCCCATCGTTCGAGCTACTAGCTCACGGTATGAGTTTCGTCAACTCCCCCATCGAGGTACCAGGCAAAAACCTGGGATAAGGAGTTCAGGAAACGACACCCTCGCCCCTCGTGAGAATGAGGAAAGGCTGAGAGACGAAACCAACCGTCGCTTGACGGAGTTGTTGGCTCGACCGGGGGTGGATAAGGGTCTGCTCATGAACCTCCTCGGATACGAGGAGGGAGGCAGTTCGACCCGGGATGAAAATTATGCCGCGGATGGCATTGTCCCGGAGACGAGCACGAGTCAGACATTCACCCGCTCGCTAGCGGAAAATGCGAGTGATGGTCCATTAGTCTCGCCAGCGGAGCAACAACTGGAGACTTCGCGACGGGAAGGTTCGAGTAATCCCCGGCCGTGGGCGATGCGAGGCACTTCGCGGAGCGGGCATTCTCGACAAGCACGCCGGGCGTCCTCTCGACGGAGGAACCTCGGCGTAGATAGTCGCAGAACCCGCTGCGAAGGTCGCCCATCGAACCTTAGGCCCTCGCACTCTGCTGAGGTAGACTTGAGGACCCGCCTTAAATCGCGGCGAGATCCTCGAGAGGAGGACCTGAGGAGGAAGCTGGATGCCCGAGGGGCGACCGCCGGGGCTACCACCCTCGGGAACCCTCCTCCGAACGCCTTGGACCAAGGGTCCAATGAACGGCAAGTTCCCACGCATGTGGGGCCAGTCGTAGGAACTGCAAACGGGCTCGAAATGATCACAATGATTCAGGGACTCCAGAATCAGATCATCGAGTTGCGAGAGGCAGGTTTCAGAGGCTCTAGGCCATATAACGGTTTGGAGGGGTCTTACTCGCCTTTCACGGCAGTAATTCTTGCGTAACCTCCCGGGGGAGGGTTCAAACTCCCCACCGTGCCTCCCTACGACGGGCGTTCCGACCCTAACTTCCACGTCCAGCACTATGAGACATGGATGACAATGCAGGGGCTGTCGGACGCAACACTCTGTCAGGAGTTCAGCCTGACACTGGTTGGAACAGGGTTTGAATGGTTCCGGAACCTGAAGCCCGGGAGCATCGGCACGTTCCGTGCCCTTAGGGAGTCTTTTCTTGCTCGATTCGCCACATTGGTGGCGCAAAAGAAGTAAAAAACGCACCTCTGGACGATCAGGCAAAAACCAAGCGAAAGCTTGCGTCAATATTTGGCCCGATTCACCGAAGAGTCCAATAAAGTCGAGGACTTTGATGATCGGGACGCCATCGTCGCCATCACAGAAGGCGCCGAACCAAGCGATTTTCTAAAATCGATTGTGGGGAGAGCCCCAAGGGACATGGCTGAGCTCATGGCATGCGCTAGGATGCACATGGGGGTTGAGGATTACCTCAATAGCCGTAAGGGTGAGGGCCACGGCAACCGCCCTCGCCCGAATGACCACCCCAATGCTCGCGGGAAGCAGGGAAGAAACCATCACGCTGTTAGTGATGACCCCCCACCGAGATCGAGGAGGCCATTTGCCGATCAATTCCGGGGAGAAGCTCTCACCCTGCTCAATGCGTCGCCGGCCCGAATTCTGGCTCTTCATCGAGACAAACTCGCGTCCCCGGCACCATTGAGAAAAGGCCCAGCGACGCGGGACAAGAGCAAGTATTGCAAGTATCATCGGGATCACGGACACGTGACCTCCGAGTGCTACCAACTGAAAAGGCAGATAGAGGCCCTGATTCAAGATGGCAAACTCAAAGAGTTCATCATGAGGGCGGCCGGGGTGACAATCTCGGAAGATCGCCCGCCGACCCAAAATAGGGCCCCGGCCAAAGAGAAAGCTACGGCAGTCGCTGCCATCAGCGACGAGCCCGAGCACTCCGGGATGAACGTTGTAAGAACGATCACCGGGGGATTTGACTGTGGCGGGTCGAGCAATCAAAAGAAGAAATATCTGAGAGCAGCAACTAACGAGAGGGTTAAGAACGGCATTAACCTCACTTATGTCGCTCCCCCGCCTATCCCCTTCGAGGATATTCATTTCACCGACGAGGAAGCCAGGCGAATCCTCCACCCGCGTAACGACGCTCTCGTTATATCGGCGACTGTGGCCAACAACAAGGTTCGACGGATCTTGGTTGATAACGGCAACGCGGTGGACATAGTGTTCAAATCGGCACTCGAGTAGATGAAGCTTGACAGAGTAAAGCTCGCCCCGACGCGAACCCCGCTCTATGGCTTTTCCGGGGAAAAGGTGTGGACGGAAGGATCGGTAGACCTTCCTATGACCTTTGGAAACCGAGGTGGCGCAGAGACGACTCGGATCGTGACGTTCCTAATCGTCGACGAACCGACAGCATATAACATGATAATCGGCCGACCCACACTGGTAGGTCTCAAGGCCATCACATCGATCTATCATCTCATGATGAAATTTCCAACCGAGCGGGGAATCGCATGTGTAATGAGAGATCAAGCCATGGCGCGATCGTGTCACGTGCACGCCGCCAACAATAAGGTCACGAAGCCTGAAGAAAAGAGAGAGGTATGTACGACATATCAACTCAATGACGAACTCCCATGGAAACCCGAGGAGGGAGGAACGTTCGGCGAGTTGGACCAACGCGACGAGATCGAGCGTCGGCGCATGGAAACTCCTGACGACCTCGTCTCGATTGTCTTGGACCCCGCAAAACCTGACCGGGTGGTCAAAATTGGCGCACAACTCTCCGCCGAGAGGCAGGAATCGATTGCTTCCTTCCTCAGACAACACAAAGACGTCTTTGCGTGGACACACGCGGACATGCCGGGCATTGACCCGAAGATCATGGTACATCGTTTAAACGACGACCATAACATACCCGAAAGGGTTCAGCCTAGAAGGGCATTTAGTGGGGAAAGGTATCTTGCCATAGGAGAGGAAGTTGATAAACTCCTCGCCGCCGGTTTCATAAGAGAGGCGGAACACCCCAAGTGGGTGTCAAATGTGGTAATGGTGAAAAAACCCAATGGGAAATGGCGCATTTGTATAGACTACAAGGATCTTAACAAAGCCTGCCCTAAGGATAGTTTCCCCCTCCCTCGGATAGAGCAACTTGTGGACGCGACAGCGGGTCACGAGCTCCTCAGCTTCATGGACGCCTATTCAGGCTATAACCAAATCCGAATGCACGAAGATGACCAAATAAAAACGACATTCGTAACAAACAAAGGCCTGTATTGTTACAAGGTGACGCCGTTCGGCCTGAAAAATGCCGGCGCCACCTATCAACGGTTGGTCAATCGAATGTTTGCCAACAAAAATCGGCAAAACTATGGAGGTCTACGTGGACGATATGTTGGTAAAGAGCCGACTGGCCCCCGACCACATCCGTGACCTCCGGACCATGTTCGCGATCCTCCGCAAATACGGGATGAAGCTGAACCCCAACAAATGCGCATTCGGGGTCGAGTCAGGAAAATTCCTTGGCTACATGGTAAGCAAGAGGGGGATCGAAGCCAACCCCGAGAAGATCACGGCCATCCTAGAAATGAAATCCCTGCGGAAACCCAAAGAGGTCCAAAATTTGGCGGGACGGATCGCGGCGCTAGCCAGATTCGTCTCCAAGGCCACCGACAGGTGCCACCCGTTCTTTCAATCCCTAAAGAAGAGAGACGGGTTCGAATGGACCACGGAATGTGAAAGGGAATTTCGCGAGATGAAGTCATACCTCGCGACCCCCCCATTCTTGGCAAAGCCCGTCGATCACGAGGTTCTCATATTGTACCTCGCAGTGTCTGACAAGGCCACAAGCGCGGTCCTTATACAGGAAGAAGGCCAATGTCAACAGCCAGTATACTACGTGAGGAAGTCTCTCTTGGACGCCGAGACTCGATATCCAGAGATCGAGAAGCTGTCGTTGGCATTGATCATGAGCGCGCGAAAGCTGCGTCCGTATTTCCAAGCACATCAGATAATGGTGCGCACTGGGCATGCCATCGAGAAAGCCCTACAGCGAGGCTCCTCGACGAGGATGGAAATTTGGTCGCAAGAACTAAGCGAATACGGGCTGAAATTCCAACCACGGACGGCCATCAAAGGACAAGCTCTAGCCGATTTCATAGCAGAATTCACGCTACAAGAAATCGAGGCCAAATCGGGCGAAGTCCAGTCTCCTCCTTCAAAGAAAAGGAACGTTGGGCCCAACATGGTCCCTGCACGTCGACGACGCATCCAATGCTCGGGGGGCTGGCGCCGGAGTGGTTTTAACTAACCCCGACGGGGAAAAATTGAAGTACGCCCTCCGCTTCGAATTTAACGCCTCTAACAATGAGGCCGAATATGAGGCCTTGATAGTCGGTTTGGAGCTTGCTCACCAACTCGGGGTTGAAGACATACGCATCTTCTGCGACTCGCAGTTGATTGTGAACCAAGTGAAAGGTGAGTACATCGCCAAAGAGCCAAATATGGTCGCATACCTGGCTAAAACCCTCAAGAACCTAGAAGCGATAGCTCGGTTCGAAGTCGTGCAGATCCCCCGGGAAGAAAACATCGAGGCTGACGCTCTTGCGCGCCTCGCCTCAGGGATCGACGAGGGAGAAGATAGGGATATTCCGATCGAAGTCTTGGCTCGCCCTTACGTCTCTAGAGGCGACGTGGGGATTGTCAGTGACTCTCCGACCCCATCATGGATGACTCCCTTGACGGAATACCTCACGAGCGGAAGAGAGCCCGAAAATCGTGAGATCGCCTGTAAGCTGAAAAGCTTGGCATCGAAATACACTATGCGTGGGGACGTGTTGTACAAACGCTGTTTTTCGATGCCACTCCTGTGCTGCCTCAGCAAAGGCGAGGCAAGGCGGGCGATGAGCGAGGTGCACGAGGGAATGTGCGGCAACCATGCCGCTGGATAGTCAATGTCCTTGAAACTCTTGCGGCTGGGTTACTTCTGGCCAACCTTGAAAAAGGATGCGCACGATTGGGCCCGCCGGTGCGACAAATGCCAAAGGTTCGCCCACGTGTCAAAAAAGCCTCCAGCACCGCTCTGCCCTATCGTCGTTCCCCGACCATTTGCCAAATGGGGAATCGACCTAATAGGGGAGCTCCCCATGGCTCCGAGACAGTTCCGATATGCAATTGTCGCAATCGATTACTTCACAAAATGGGTCGAAGCGGAACCCTTGGCAAAAATCACTGAGGCGAACACAACAAACTTCATCTGGAAGAGCATCATATGCCGCCGTGGGGTTCCGGAATCCATCGTGACGGACAACGGCCGGCAATTCGATAATGCCCATCTGCGCGAGATTTGCGAGCAACTTGGGATAAGTAAGACATATTCTTCCCCAAGACACCCGCAAGCTAACGGCCAAGTGGAGGCAGTCAACCGCACGATAAAGGAGAATCTGAAGAAAAAATTGGAATCCCGAAAGGGTGCCTGGGCAGATGAACTGCCGTTTGTGTTATGGGCTTATCGTACCACGGCCCGGAACGCAACAGGAGAAACCCCCTTCGCCCTGACTTTTGGAGTTGAGGCGGTGGTCCCGATAGAGACCGTACTCCCCATGTTTCACATCGAGACCTTCCAGGAAGAAGAAAATGAAAAGGCAATGCGGGCAGAGCTCGACCTAATCGACGAAAAAAGAACCGACGCACTCACCCGTCTCGCCGCCCAAAAAAGGAAAGTCGAGCGATACTACAACTCAAAGGTCAAATTGCGAAGTTTCGCAAATGGAAGCCTTGTGTTAAGAAGGGTGTTCCCCAACACCAAAGTTCAAGGGGCCGGCGTCCTGGGCCGAGCATGGGAAGGACCTTATCGGGTCCGAAAAGCTGTCCACAACGGCACCTACGAGCTCGAAAGTTTGGACGGCAAAATATTCGCCCACCCGTGGAACGCCGAACACCTGAGATAGTATATCAATAAAGGCAGCAAATTCGCGCCCAGTTATTCCATGTAAACACAATAGATGTATTTATTCCATGTAAACTCTTTTAAGCATCAAATAAAAAAGCCTATTTGTGTCATCATGAATGGTTCTATAAAACAAAAAGTTTCAAAAAATTTTGTACGCATCCAAAGTTTCATGAAACTTGGGGGGCTAGGGAGGCTCGGTCACAACTCCAAAAGACTTGACGCCAAAATAACCCCGAACTTGAAAGAGCCAATCACAAGGAAAATCGTGAGGCGATAGCCCCACGGTCGGAGAAATCCACCAAAGTCAGTAACAAGGCCGTGACCTTACATTTGGACGCCCATGGATCTGAGGAAAAATCAGCAAGTACCGGCTAGGTAAAAGTTGAACCCAATCCTAAGGCGGAGTATGGATACCTGTGCGATAAATGCGCGCGACGTCAGAAGGGACAATTGTAAACTCGTAAAGGTACCGGCCAACGCCCGCGAGGCGAGTCGCGGGCCAACGAGTCAGCAATCGCGCCAGATCCTAGGATCCCCCCAATGTCTGTAGAGCAGATTCGCAAGCCGACAGGCCATCGATGAAGGCTCACGGACAAAGCATTCCTCTCGCGATCGCGGAAAAAGCGAGAAGACGAGGAAAGCAAGCCCAAACGAGCATCCAGCGAATGCACGGGACACCCAACTCGGAGCTCGGATGTCCGCCAAGTGGCCTGACATACCCGGCAAACCGTTGGCAACAACGAAAGCCCCGGTTGCCATCAATAATGCCGGGAGTCTCCGGGACACTTCATGGACTCGCGACCAAACGAAAGTTAAGTAAAGCGACCATGCAAACATAAAAGAAAGGAACTTTCGATAAAAGAATATCCGTAAAGAGTCTGCAAAATGAAATCAAAGTTCAAAACGCTAAACAATGGCATAGAAAGCGGCAAACAAAAAAGTCACGGCCCGGATGTTCATTCGGAGCCAAAATCGACTTGCTCCCCGTCAGCAGAACGGAGCGGCGCCAGGTGTGAGGGCGAGTTGCCCACCGATGAGCACGTGGTTTCGTCAGGGCGAGTATCCATCGGATCACCGAACTCTGCATCGCTCCCGAGCGGCGGAAACAACCCGTCGAAAAAAGCAAAGGTCACCTCACGTGACCGATTCTCGGCGATCGTGGCGTCTCAAACGCGCACCGCGGCAGCATATCGGGCCTCCTCCAAGGCTACCTCCCAGTCTTCATCCGATCGGGCCTTGGTGCGCGCGGAGTCGTCGATGACAGCCTGCATTTCCCGTCGCAGAGACTCGTTCTCTTGAGCGACCTTCGCACGGGCCGCCTCGCTCGCGGCTAGCTCAGCCTCGCGGAGGGCCACGACACCTTCAAGTTTCTTGCTCTCTGCCAAGAACCCGCAGGCAGCCCGCTTGACTTGCTCTTGCGCCGCACGTTCTTCCCGCAAGTCAGGCTCGGCGGCTTTCCGCCCAGCGACGGCCTCGGCCAGAGCCTCAGCCTGCCGGCGGTCTTTCCAATCGCTGACCTCCTTCGAGATCCGCTCTCGACACGCCATCTCCTCCATTATCTGCTCGACGCGCTCCTGACGCGCTAACATCTGCAAGGCAGATAACAAGGTCAACCGAGTCCTAAATCAATAGAGAAAAAGGGAAACATACCTTTCGGGCCTCGCGAGTGCCCTGCCGGAAGAATTCCGTATCACTGACCACGACCAGCTCTTTGAAGCATTTTGGGGAAGAATCCGCGAGCCCTCGGGAACCTCGGTCCCTAAGTGCAGTTGCCTCCGCGAGCCAAAGCGGGGCGCTACTAGCCGGTGGACCCGCCGGCGGACCTGTTGGGCGTCGGGAACTGGAAGGTGCCTCGCTGGAAGACGAGGCGGCAGGACATTTCCGTGGCGGGCCGTCGCCTCCTCCAGCATGGGTCGTCGGGGCGGCGCGGGTCGGCGCTCGTCTCCCTGGGCTCCTCGCCTCCACGATCTCGGGCACGTTCGGGAGAGAATCTTGAGTTCTCGCGGCCCCGCGGGAGCCCGTACCAGACAAAGCACCTGAAACAAAGGAGATATACGGTCAGAAAGCTTCAAAATCAACAAAGATAAGTACACAACCTATACCGCAAGGGACATCTTCGTCGGAACCCGAATCGAGATCACGTCGAGCCCGCCCCCGCGCTCATGGAAGCGGGGGAACGGTGGAAACAAACCACTCCGTGGTAGCCATCATATCCGACGATTCAAAGATGGACGCTTGGCGTCGAGCGTCCGGAAATTTCCGGACAACTTTCCCAAGCTCGGTAAGATCGGGGTCCTTCGCCGACTCGAGAATCTTGTACGGGCCGAAGTCGAGCGGAGCTGTTCCAAAGGCGGACTCGGAGACCCATACCCATTGGTATCAGAGCTTCGTCTCTTTATTCGTCACGACACTCAACTGCTTCCGATGGTAAGCCTTGTACGACCCGACTCGCGCGGGGACCTCAGCGATGGTGAGAAACTCAAAGATCTCGTCGGCAGTCACGGCTCGCCTCTTTTCGCAAAAATACATCATGTGACAGGCGGCGACTGCTCGGTAAAACGAGGGTGACATTTGAAGCGCGTGCACCTCTAGTCGAGAGAGGATGTCTTGTATGACCGGCTGAAACGGCAACCGAAGCCCGCCTCGAAGGCTAGCCAAGTGGACGGCGGCGTATCCCTCCCGAGGCCGAGTGGGTCGATCGGTGGAGAGAGGACGCAGCACGTTGACAGTCGCAGGGATACCGTATGTGGCACGGAGCGCCCGTAACGTTCCCAGCGACGGAAGTATCGGGATGTCGATCCCCTCGCAAGAAAACGACCACAAAACGCGCGATCCTAAAACCGAGAAGGCGCTCGTCCTATCCCCCTCTTCGAGCGCCGTCAGAAGTGGGGGATGTTCCCCATCATCGCTAGCTCGATCGCTCCTCGAGGGCCTACTCACAACCCGGGCGTTCCCGCGTGTCCCAGCGATGGCCCGGACGTCCTCCGCCCTCAAGACGATGCCCCGGGCGTCCTCCGCCCTCAAGACGATGGTCCGGGCGTCCTCCGTCCCCAAAGCGATGGCCCGGACGCCCCCTTGTCCCTCGACAACGGCCCGGACGTCCTCCCGTCCTTCTACGATTGCCCGGACGTCCATCGCCCCTAGGGCGATGGCCCGGACGTCCTCCCGTCCTCCTGCGGTGGCCTGGACATCCTCCGCCCCCGGGACAAAGGCCTGGACGTCCTCCGCCCCCAGGGCAATGGCCCGGACGTCCTCTGCCCCCTGGGTGATGGCCCGGACGTCCTTCGGCCCCAGAACAATGGCCCGGACGTCCTCCGCCCCCAGGGCAATGACCCGGACGTCCTCTCGTTCATTGGTGGTGGCCCGGACGTCCCGCGCCCCCGGGGCGATGGCCCGGACGTCCCCTCGCCCTCCGACGATAGCCCGTACGTCCTCGCATCCCCGGGCGATGGCCCGGACGTCCTCAAGTTCCTTCGGGATGGCCTGGACGTCCCCTTGCTCGCTGGCAGGGGCCCGGACGTCCTCCGCGCAGGCCTGGACGTCCACGTGGATCAGACCGGCCGGCGACTGCAGGCTCTCTCCTTGGGTGACGCACGCGGGACCTTCCTTCGCCGGCAGCGACGGAGATGTGTTCGCCAAGAGATCTGGGCTCCCCCCACGGCGGCGCGCGACCCCAGATCTACCCCCGCTCGCCCGCGAAGCCTCCGCCACCACCACGGACGACGGAGACTGGTTCGCCGGAGGGTTTAGGCCTCCTCCCCCGACGCGCGCGAGCTCGATCCCGTCCTCGCGGATCCACGCCTAGGCTTACCCGGAACCCTAGGCGAGACTCCCCGGCGGCGCAGATCCCGACAGCACGTCCTCCATCGCCCAACGCTCGCGCCTCAAACTCCGCGAGTCTCTCAGCCGGATCCCTTCGCGCGAGGCCTCGCCCGGCGACCACTGGCCGGTCGCCACTGGTTCCCGACCCATGCCTGGCCTGCGTTGCTGCTCCGGCCGCCGATTCGCCACCCTCGTGGGTGTTTTCTCCCTCGGAAGCCATCCAAGTGGTGAGCGTTTCGTCGTCAAAAAATTCGGATAGGGAATATTCGATTCCCGTTGAGAAAGAACTCGGGAACGAGGAAGAATGAAGTTCATTGTCCTCGGGAATGGAGAAAAAGGATTGCACGAGGTCATCCAGGGACCCACCAGTGGGGGATGACGGAAGACTCATTGCAAAAATGAAAGGAAAAAATAATAAAAAAGTAAAGGAGCGTCGGAGGATATACTACCTGACCGACGTTCTCGCCTCGATCGCCTCGGTCCACGCCCGTCAGCCTGGCCTGAGTGAAAATGTCTCCGGCCTGCGCCTGGGCAGCGAGGAGAAGGCTCTGAGTTCGTCATTGATCACTCGCTCAATATCGAACTCGGGGGGCTAATGTTGTCGATATTTTCCGACAATGTGAATGAGCGTCTCGCGGACGTCGGACATTTTTATAGCGGCGGCCCGAGACTAACACTTCAGGGGATACATGGCGGTCGATGACATCGACCGGTGCCTCCGCCGAGCAACTGGGACGACCAGTGGGGCCTCTGGACGTCCTCGGAGAGGCCATGACGCCCTCGGAGAGGCCTGGAAGAGGCCTGGACGTCCACGGGGAGGCCTGGACGTCCTCGGAGAGGCCTGGACGTCATCGGAGAGGCCTGGACGTCCTCGGAGAAGCCCGGACGTCCTCGGAGAGGCCTGGACGTCCACGGAGGGGCCTGGACGTCCACGGAGGGGCCTGGACGTCCTCGGAGAGGCCTGGACGTCCTCGGAGAGGCCTGGACGTCCACGGAGAGGCCTGGACGTCCACGAAGAGGCCTGGACGTCCTCGGAGAGGCCTGGACGTCCTCGGAGAGGCCTGGACGTCCTCGGAGAGGCCTGGACGTCCACGGAGAGGCCTGGACGTCCTCGAGAGGCCTGGACGTCCTGGGAGAGGCCTGGACATCCTGGGAGAGGCCTGGACGTCCTCGGAGAGGCCTGGACGTCCTCGGAGAGGCCTGGACGTCCACCGAGGTGCCCTGGACGTCCTCTTGCCTTCCACACGCCCAAGGAGTCTCTTGGCCGGCCCTAGAGCTCTCCTCATCCTATAAATAGCCCCACGACCCTCACAACAAAGGTACACCAGTTTTCCCCAGTGAAAACTATACTCTCTCTCTCTTACTCTCTCTACCTCGGCCATACCGTCCTCGGGAAGCTGAGTCGGGAACAACTTCCCATAGGAATTGTTCCCTAAGATCCAAGATCCGAGCGTCGAAGCGACGTTGACTCTTAAGTCTCCGTTTCCGCCCGATCTTGTTGATCCTCCCTCGTCATCCTACAAACTCCACCCACATTATACTAATGTTGAGCGTCGGAGAGGTAAACAGAGGACCCCCTTCTGTTTTCCCTTCTTAGTTCACGTCTGTTTACTCTTTTCAGATAACAGAAGGACTCGAAGACCACATGACAGCGAAGAGACGATCCGGGACACAGGATCTGACACGCTAAGGCCGAAGCGAGGGTCACTTGCCCCGAGCGGGGATCTGACCGCTTAGGTCTCTGAACGTTGTCCAAATTTCAGCGACAACATACGTTTTTACAATTTAAAGTACGTTTCTAGCAAGTTAAAGTTTCGTTTTGACAAGTTAAAGGTACATTTTAACACGTTAATATACGTTTTTTACAAGTTAAAGTACGTTTTTTACAAGTTGAAGTACGTTTTTTACAAGTTAAAGTAAGTGTTTTACAAGTTGAAGTACGTTTTTTACAAGTTAAAGTACATTTTTTACCAGTTAAAGTTACGTTTTAACAACTTAAAGTTACGTTTTGACACATTAAAATTACATTTTGACAAGTTAAAGTACGTTTTTTACAAGTTAAGGTTATGTTTTGACAAGTTAAATTACGTTTTTTACAAGTTAAATTTATGTTTTGACAAGTGAAAGTTACGTTTTGACAAGTTAAAGTAGGTTTTTTACAAGTTAAAGTATGTTTTTACAACTTGAAGTATGTTTTTACAAGTTAAACCACATTTTTGACAAGTTAAAGTACGTTTTTTACAAGTTAATGTATGTTTTTAACAAGTTCAACTTACGTTTTGACAAGTTAAAGTTATGTTTTGACAAGTTAATGTAGGTTTTTACAAGTTAAAGTTACGTATTGACAAGTTAAAATACGTTTTTCACAAGTTAAAGAACGTTTTTTACAAGTTAAAGTAAGTTTTTAACAAGTTAAAGTTACGTTTTGACAAGTTAAAGTTACATTTCGACATGTTAAAATACGTTTTTTACAAGTTAAAGTACGTTTTTTAAAAGTTGAAGTACGTTTTTTACAATTTAAAGTAAGTGTTTTACAAGTTGAAGTACGTTTTTTACAAGTTAAAGTAATTGTTTTACAAGTTGAAGTATGTTTTTTACAAGTTAAAGTACGTTTTTTACAAGGTAAAGTTACGTTTTGACACATTAAAATTATATTTTGACAAGTTAAAGTACGTTTTTTATAAGTTAAAGTTACGTTTTGACAAGTTAAATTACGTTTTTAACAAGTTAAAGTTACATTTTGACAAATTAAAGTTACGTTTTGACAAGTTAAAGTAGGTTTTTATCAAGTTAAACTACGTTTTTTACAAGTTGAAGAACCTTTTTACAAGTTAAAGTACATTTGTTACAAGTTAAACCACATTTTTGACAAGTTAAAGTACGTTTTTTACAAGTGAATGTATGTTTTTAACAAGTTAAACTAACGTTTTGACAAGTTAAAGTTACGTTTTGACAAGTTAATGTAGGTTTTTTTCAAGTTAAAGTTACGTTTTGACAAGATAAAGTACGTTTTTTACAAGTTAAAGTACGTTTTTACAAGTTAAAGTACATTTTTAGCAAGTTAAAGTTTTGTTTTGACAAGTTAAAGTTACATTTTGACAAGTTAAAGTTACATTTTGACAAGTTAAAATACGTTTTTTACAAGTTAAAGTACGTTTTTTACAAGTAGAAGTACGTTTTTTACAAGTTAAAGTAAGTGTTTTACAAGTTGAAGTACGTTTTTTACAAGTTAAAGTACATATTTTACCAGTTAAAGTTACGTTTTAACAACTTAAAGTTACGTTTTGACACATTAAAATAATATTTTGACAAGTTAAAGTACGTTTTTTACAAGATAAAGTTATGTTTTGACAAGGTAAATTACGTTTTTAACAAGTTAAACTTACGTTTTGATAAATTAATGTTACGTTTTGACATGCTATAGTAGGTTTTTTACAAGTTAAAATACTTTTTTTAGAAGTTGAAGTACGTTTTTAAAAGTTAAAGTACATTTGTAACAAGTTAAACCACATTTTTGACAAGTTAAAATACGTTTTTTACAAGTTAATGTGTGTTTTTAACAAGTTAAACTTACGTTTTGACAAGTTAAAGTTACGTTTGGACAAGTTAAAGTAGGTTTTTTACAAGTTAAAGTATGTTTTGTACAACTTGAAGTAAGTTTTTACAAGTAAAACCACATTTTTGACAAGTTAAAGTACGTTTTTTACAAGTTAATGTATGTTTTTAACAAGTTAAACTTACGTTTTGACAAGTTAAAGTTATGTTTTCACAAGTTAATGTAGGTTTTTACAAGTTAAAGTTACGTATTGACAAGTTAAAATACGTTTTTACAAGGTAAAGAACGTTTTTTACAAGTTAAAGTAAGTTTTTAACAAGTCAAAGTTACGTTTTGACAAGTTAAAGTTACATTTCGACATGTTAAAATACGTTTTTTACAAGTTAAAGTACGTTTTTTAAAAGTTGAAGTACGTTTTTTACAAGTTAAAGTAAGTGTTTTACATGTTGAAGTACGTTTTTTACAAGTTAAAGTAACTGTTTTACAAGTTGAAGTATGTTTTTTACAAGTTAAAGTACGTTTTTTACAAGGTAAAGTTACGTTTTGACACATTAAAATTATATTTTGACAAGTTAAAGTACGTTTTTTATAAGTTAAAGTTACGTTTTGACAAGTTAAATTACGTTTTTAACAAGTTAAAGTTACATTTTGACAAATTAAAGTTACGTTTTGACAAGTTAAAGTAGGTTTTTATCAAGTTAAAGTACGTTTTTTACAAGTTGAAGAACCTTTTTACAAGTTAAAGTACATTTGTTACAAGTTAAACCACATTTTTGACAAGTTAAAGTACGTTTTTTACAAGTGAATGTATGTTTTTAACAAGTTAAACTAACGTTTTGACAAGTTAAAGTTACGTTTTGACAAGTTAATGTAGGTTTTTTTCAAGTTAAAGTTACGTTTTGACAAGTTAAAGTACGTTTTTTACAAGTTAAAGTACGTTTTTACAAGTTAAAGTTTTGTTTTGACAAGTTAAAGTTACATTTTGACACGTTAAAATACGTTTTTTACAAGTTAAAGTACGTTTTTTACAAAATGAAGTACGTTTTTTACAAGTTAAAGTAAGTGTTTTACAAGTTGAAGTACGTTTTTTACAAGTTAAAGTACATATTTTACCAGTTAAAGTTACGTTTTAACAACTTAAAGTTACGTTTTGACACATTAAAATTACATTTTGACAAGTTAAAGTACGTTTTTAACAAGATAAAGTTACGTTTTGACAAGGTAAATTACGTTTTTAACAAGGTAAACTTACGTTTTGACAAATTAATGTTACGTTTTGACATGTTAAAGTAGGTTTTTTACAAGTTAAAATACATTTTTTAGAAGTTGAAGTAAGTTTTTACAAGTTAAACCACATTTGTAACAAGTTAAACCACATTTTTGACAAGTTAAAATACGTTTTTTACAAGTTAATGTGTGTTTTTAACAAGTTAAACTTACGTTTTGACAAGTTAAAGTTACGTTTGGACAAGTTAAAGTAGGTTTTTTACAAGTTAAAGTATGTTTTGTACAACTTGAAGTAAGTTTTTACAAGTTAAACCACATTTTTGACAAGTTAAAGTACGTTTTTTACAAGTTAATGTATGTTTTTAACAAGTTAAACTTACGTTTTGACAAGTTAAAGTTATGTTTTGACAAGTTAATGTAGGTTTTTTACAAGTTAAAGTTACGTATTGACAAGTTAAAATAAGTTTTTTACAAGTTAAAGAACGTTTTTTGCAAGTTAAAGTACGTTTTTAACAAGTTAAAGTTATGTTTTGACAAGTTAAAGTTACATTTCGACATGTAAAAATAGGTTTTTTACAAGTTGAAGTTACATTTTGACAAGTTAAAATTACGTTTTTTTTTACAAGTTCAAGTACGTTTTTACAAGTTAAAGTACATTTGTAACAAGTTAAACCACATTTTTGACAAGTTAAAATACATTTTTTACAAGTTAATGTTTGTTTTTAACAAGTTAAACTTACGTTTTGACATGTTAAGGTTACGTTATGAATAGCTAATGTTGGTTTTTTACAAGTTAAAGTTACGTTTTGACAAGTTAAAGTACGTTTTTAGCAAGTTAAAGTTTCGTTTTGACATGTTAAAGATACATTTTGACACGTTAAAATACGTTTTTTACAAGTTAAAGTACGTTTTTACAAGTTGAAGTACGTTTTTTACAAGTTAAAGTAAGTGTTCTACAAGTTGAAGTACGTGTTTTACAAGTTAAAGTACATTTTTTACCAGTTAAATTTATGTTTTAACAACTTAAAGTTAGGTTTTGACACATTAAAATTACATTTTGACAAGTTAAAGTACGTTTTTTACAAGTTAAAGTACGTTTTTACAATTTAAATTACATTTCTAGCAAGTTAAAGTTTAGTTTTGACAAGTTAAAGGTACATTTTGACACGTTAATATACGTTTTTTACAAGGTAAAGTACGTTTTTTACAAGTTGAAGTACGTTTTTTACAAGGTAAAGTAAGTGTTTTACAAGTTGAAGTACATTTTTTACAAGTTAAAGTACATTTTTTACCAGTTAAAGTTACGTTTTAACCAGTTAAAGTTACGTTTTGACACAAGTTAAAGTTACGTTTTGACAAGTTAATGTAGGTTTTTTACAAGTTAAAGTTACGTATTGACAAGTTAAAATAAGTTTTTTACAAGTTAAAGAACGTTTTTTACAAGTTAAAGTATGTTTTTAACAAGTTACAGTTACGTTTTGACAAGTTAAAGTTACATTTCGACATATAAAAATACGTTTTTTACAAGTTGAAGTTACATTTTGACAAGTTAAAATTACGTTTTTTTTTTACAAGTTCAAGTACGTTTTTACAAGTTAAAGTACATTTGTAACAAGTTAAACCACATTTTTGACAAGTTAAAATACGTTTTTTACAAGTTAATGTTTGTTTTTAACAAGTTAAACTTACGTTTTGACATGTTAAGGTTACGTTATAAATAGATAATGTAGGTTTTTTACAAGTTAAAGTTACGTTTTGACAAATTAAAGTACGTTTTTTACAAGTTAAAGTACGTTTCTACAAGTTAGAGTACGTTTTTAGCAAGTTAAAGTTTCGTTTTGACATGTTAAAGATACATTTTGACACGTTAAAATACGTTTTTTACAAGTTAAAGTACGTTTTTTACAAGTTGAAGTACGTTTTTTACAAGTTAAAGTAAGTGTTCTACAAGTTGAAGTACGTGTTTTACAAGTTAAAGTACATTTTTTACCAGTTAAAGTTATGTTTTAACAACTTAAAGTTACGTTTTGACACATTAAAATTACATTTTGACAAGTTAAAGTACGTTTTTTACAAGTTAAAGTACGTTTTTACAATTTAAAGTACGTTTCTAGCAAGTTAAAGTTTCGTTTTGACAAGTTAAAGATACATTTTGACACGTTAATATACGTTTTTTACAAGTTAAAGTACGTTTTTTACAAGTTGAAGTACGTTTTTTACAAGTTAAAGTAAGTGTTTTAGACGTTGAAGTACGTTTTGTACAAGTTAAAGTACATTTTTTACCAGTTAAAGTTACGTTTTAACAACTTAAATTTACGTTTTGACACATTAAAATTATATTTTGACAAGGCAAAGTACGTTTTTTACAAGTTAAGGTTATGTTTTGACAAGTTCAATTACGTTTTTTACAAGTTAAATTTATGTTTTGACAAGTTAAAGTTACGTTTTGACAAGTTAAAGTAGGCTTTTTACAAGTTAAAGTACGTTTATTACAAGTTGAAGTACGTTTTTTACAAGTTAAAGTAAGTGTTTTACAAGTTGAAGCACGTTTTTTACAAGTTAAAGTACATTTTTTACCTGTTAAAGTTACGTTTTAACAACTTAAAGTTACGTTTTGACAAGTTAAATTACGTTTTTAACAAGTTAAACTAACGTTTTGACAAATTAAAGTTACGTTTTGACAAGTTAAAGTTACATTTCGACATGTTAAAATACGTTTTTTACAAGTTGAAGTTACGTTTTGACAAGTTAAAATTACGTTATGACTAGTTAATATAGGTTTTTTACAAGTTAAAGTTACGTTTTGACAAGTTAAAGTACGTTTTTTACAAGTTAAAGTACGTTTTTACAATTTAATGTACGTTTCTAGAAAGTTAAAGTTTCGTTTTGACAAGTTAAAGTTACATTTTCACACGTTAAAATACGTTTTTTACAAGTTAAAGTACGTTTTTTACAAGTTGAAGTACGTTTTTTACAAGTTAAAGTAAGTGTTTTACAAGTTGACGTACGTTTTTTACAAGTTAAAGTACATTTTTTACCAGTTAAAGTTACGTTTTAACAACTTAAAGTTACGTTTTGACACATTAAAATTACATTTTGACAAGTTAAAGTACGTTTTTTACAAGTTAAGGTTACGTTTTGACAAGTTAAATTACATTTTTTACAAGTTAAACTTACGTTTTGACAAGTTAAAGTAGGTTTTTTACAAGTTAAAGTATGTTTTTACAACTTGAAGTTCGTTTTTACAAGTTAAACAACATTTTTGACAAGTTAAAGTACGTTTATTACAAGTTAATGTATGTTTTTAACAAGTTAAAGTTACGTTTTGACATGTTAAAGTTACGTTTTGACAAGTTAAAGTAGGTTTAATACAAGTTAAAGTATGTTTTTTACAACTTGAAGTAAGTTTTTAGAAGTTAAACCACATTTTTGACAAGTTAAAGTTACATTTCGACATGTTAAAATACGTTTTTTACAAGTTAAACTTACGTTTTGACAAGTTAAAGTTACGTTTTGACAAGTTAAAGTAGGTTTTTTACAAGTTAAAGTATGTTTTTACAACTTGAAGTACGTTTTTACAAGTTAAACCACATTTGTAACAAGTTAAACCACATTTTTGACAAGTTAAAGTACGTTTATTACAAGTTAATGTATGTTTTTAACAAGTTAAAGTTACGTTTTGACATATTAAAGTTACGTTTTGACAAGTTAAAGTAGGTTTTATACAAGTTAAAGTATGTTTTTTACAACTTGAAGTAAGTTTTTACAAGTTAAACCACATTTTTGACAAGTTAAAGTTACATTTCGACATGTTGAAATACGTTTTTTACAAGTTAAAGTTACGTTTTGACAAGTTAAAGTTACGTTTTGACAAGTTAATGTAGGTTTTTTACAAGTTAAAGTTACGTTTTGACAAGTTAAAGTACGTTTTTTACAAGTTAAAGTACGTTTTTACAATTTAAAGTACGTTTTTAGAAAGTTAAAGTTTCGTCTTTACATGTTAAAGATACATTTTGACACGTTAAAATACGTTTTTTACAAGTTAAAGTACGTTTTTTACAAGTTGAAGTACGTTTTTTACAAGTTAAAGTAAGTGTTTTAGATGTTGAAGTACGTGTTTTACAAGTTAAAGTACATTTTTTACTAGTTAAAGTTACGTTTTAACAACTTAAAGTTACGTTTTGACACATTAAAATTACATTTTAACAAGTTAAACTATGTTTTTTATAAGTTAAAGTTACGTTTTGACAAGTTAAATTACGTTTTTTACATGTTAAACTTACATTTTGACAAGTTAAAGTTACGTTTTGACAAGTTAAAGTAGGTTTTTTACAAGTTAAAGTATGTTTTTACAACTTGAAGTACGTTTTTACAAGTTAAACCACATTTTTGACATGTTAAAGTACGTTTTTTACAAGTTAATCTATGTTTTTAACAAGTTAAACTTACGTTTTGACAAGTTAAAGTTATGTTTTGACAAGTTAATGTAGGTGTTTTAGAAGTTAAAGTTACGTATTGACAAGTTAAAATACGTTTTTTACAAGTTAAAGTACGTTTTTAACAAGTTGAAGTTACGTTTTGACAAATTAAAGTTACGTTTTGACATGTTAAAGTAGGTTTTTTACAAGTTAAAATACTTTTTTAAGAAGTTGAAGTACATTTTTACAAGTTAAAGTACATTTGTAACAAGTTAAACCACATTTTTGACAAGTTAAAATACGTTTTTTACAAGTTAATTTGTGTTTTTAACAAGTTAAACTTACGTTTTGACAAGTTAAAGTTACGTTTTGACAAGTTAAAGTAGGTTTTTTACAAGTTAAAGATGTTTTTTACAACTTGAAGTAAGGTTTTACAAGTTAAACCACATTTTTAACAAGTTAAAGTACGTTTTTTACAAGTTAATGTATGTTTTTAACAAGTTAAACTTATGTTTTGACAAGTTAAAGTTATGTTTTGACAAGTTAATGTATGTTTTTAACAAGTTAAAGTTACGTTTTGACATGTTAAAGTTACGTTTTGACAAGTTAAAGTAGGTTTTATTCAAGTTAAAGTATGTTTTTTACAACTTGAAGTAAGTTTTTACAAGTTAAACCACATTTTTGACAAGTTAAAGTTACATTTCGACATGTTAAAATACGTTTTTTACAAGTTAAAGTTACGTTTTGACAAGTTAAAGTTACGTTTTGACAAGTTAATGTAGGTTTTTTTAGAAGTTAAAGTTACGTTTTGACAAGTTAAAGTACATTTTTTACAAGTTAAAGTACGTTTTTACAATTTAAAGTACGTTTTTAGCAAGTTAAAGTTTCGATTTGACATGTTAAAGATACATTTTGACACGTAAAAATACGTTTTTTAAAAGTTAAAGTACGTTTTTTACAAGTTGAAGTACGTTTTTTTCAAGTTAAAGTAAGTGTTTTAGAGGTTGAAGTACGTGTTTTACAAGTTAAAGTACATTTTTTACCAGTTAAAGTTACGTTTTAACAACTTAAAGTTACGTTTTAACACATTAAAATTACATTTTAACAAGTTAAAGTATGTTTTTTACAAGTTAAAGTTACGTTTTGACAAGTTAAATTACGTTTTTTACAAGTTAAACTTACATTTTGACAAGTTAAGGTTTCGTTTTTGACAAGTTAAAGTAGTTTTTTACAAGTTAAAGTATGTTTCTACAACTTGAAGTACGTTTTTACAAGTTAAACCACATTTTTGACATGTTAAAGTACGTTTTTTACAAGTTAAACTATGTTTTTAACAAGTTAAACTTACGTTTTGACAAGTTAAAGTTATGTTTTGACAAGTTAATGTAGGTGTTTTACAAGTTAAAGTTACGTATTGACAAGTTAAAATACGTTTTTTACCAGTTAAAGTACATTTTAACAAGTTAAAGTTACGTTTTGACAAATTAAAGTTACGTTTTGACATGTTAAAGTAGGTTTTTTACAAGTTAAAATACTTTTTTTAGAAGTTGAAGTACATTTTTACAAGTTAAAGTACATTTGTAACAAGTTAAACCACATTTTTGACAAGTTAAAATACGTTTTTTACAAGTTAATTTGTGTTTTTAACAAGTTAAACTTACGTTTTGACAAGTTAAAGTTACGTTTTGACAAGTTAAAGTAGGTTTTTTACAAGTTAAAGATGTTTTTTACAACTTGAAGTAAGGTTTTACAAGTTAAACCACATTTTTAACAAGTTAAAGTACGTTTTTTACAAGTTAATGTATGTTTTTAACAAGTTAAACTTATGTTTTGACAGGTTAAAGTTATGTTTTGACAAGTTAATGTATGTTTTTAACAAGTTAAAGTTACGTTTTGACATGTTAAAGTTACGTTTTGACAAGTTAAAGTAGGTTTTATTCAAGTTAAAGTATGTTTTTTACAACTTGAAGTAAGTTTTTACAAGTTAAACCACATTTTTGACAAGTTAAAGTTACATTTCGACATGTTAAAATACGTTTTTTACAAGTTAAAGTTACGTTTTGACAAGTTAAAGTTACGTTTTGACAAGTTAATGTAGGTTTTTTTAGAAGTTAAAGTTACGTTTTGACAAGTTAAAGTACATTTTTTACAAGTTAAAGTACGTTTTTACAATTTAAAGTACGTTTTTAGCAAGTTAAAGTTTCGATTTGACATGTTAAAGATACATTTTGACATGTAAAAATACGTTTTTTACAAGTTAAAGTACGTTTTTTACAAGTTGAAGTACGTTTTTTTCAAGTTAAAGTAAGTGTTTTAGAGGTTGAAGTACGTGTTTTACAAGTTAAAGTACATTTTTTACCAGTTAAAGTTACGTTTTAACAACTTAAAGTTACGTTTTGACACATTAAAATTACATTTTAACAAGTTAAAGTATGTTTTTTACAAGTTAAAGTTACGTTTTGACAAGTTAAATTACGTTTTTTACAAGTTAAACTTACGTTTTGACAAGTTAAGGTTTCGTTTTTGACAAGTTAAAGTAGTTTTTTACAAGTTAAAGTATGTTTCTACAACTTGAAGTACGTTTTTACAAGTTAAACCACATTTTTGACATGTTAAAGTACGTTTTTTACAAGTTAAACTATGTTTTTAACAAGTTAAACTTACGTTTTGACAAGTTAAAGTTATGTTTTGACAAGTTAATGTAGGTGTTTTACAAGTTAAAGTTACGTATTGACAAGTTAAAATACGTTTTTTACCAGTTAAAGTACATTTTAACAAGTTAAAGTTACGTTTTGACAAATTAAAGTTACGTTTTGACATGTTAAAGTAGGTTTTTTACAAGTTAAAATACTTTTTTTAGAAGTTGAAGTACATTTTTACAAGTTAAAGTACATTTGTAACAAGTTAAACCACATTTTTGACAAGTTAAAATACGTTTTTTACAAGTTAATGTGTGTTTTTAACAAGTTAAACTTACGTTTTGACAAGTTAAAGTTACGTTTTGACAAGTTAAAGTAGGTTTTTTACAAGTTAAAGTATGTTTTTTACAACTTGAAGTAAGTTTTTACAAGTTAAACCACATTTTTGACAAGTTAAAGTACGTTTTTTACAAGTTAATGTATGTTTTTAACAAGTTAAACTTACGTTTTGACAAGTTAAAGTAATGTTTTGACAAGTTAATGTATGTTTTTAACAAGTTAAAATTACGTTTTGACATGTTAAAGTTACGTTTTGACAAGTTAAAGTAGGTTTTATACAAGTTAAAGTATGTTTTTTACAACTTGAAGTAAGTTTTTACAAGTTAAACCACATTTTTGACAAGTTAAAGTTACATTTCGACATGTTAAAATACATTTTTTACAAGTTAAAGTTACGTTTTGACAAGTTAAAGTTACGTTTTGACAAGTTAATGTAGGTTTTTTACAAGTTAAAGTTACGTTTTGACAAGTTAAAGTACGTTTTTTACAAGTTAAAGTACGTTTTTACAATTTAAAGTACGTTTTTAGAAAGTTAAAGTTTCGTTTTGACAAGTTAAAGTTACATTTTCACATGTTAAAATACGTTTTTTACAAGTTAAAGTACGTTTTTTACAAGTTCAAGTATGTTTTTTACAAGTTAAAGTAAGTGTTTTACAAGTTGACGTACGTTTTTTACAAGTTAAAATACATTTTTTACCAGTTAAAGATACGTTTTAACAACTTAAAGTTACGTTTTGACACATTAAAATTACATTTTGACAAGGTAAAGTACGTTTTTTACAAGTTAAGGTTACATTTTGACAAGTTAAATAACGTTTTTTACAAGTTAAACTTACGTTTTGACAAGTTAAAGTAGGTTTTTTACAAGTTAAAGTATGTTTTTACAACTTGAAGTACGTTTTTACAAATTAAACAACATTTTTGACAAATTAAAGTACGTTTTTTACAAGTTAATGTATGTTTTTAACAAGTTAAAGTTACGTTTTGACATGTTAAAGTTACGTTTTGACAAGTTAAAGTAGGTTTTATACAAGTTAAAGTATGTTTTTTACAAGTTGAAGTAAGTTTTTACAAGTTAAACGACATTTTTAACAAGTTAAAGTTACATTTCGACATGTTCAAATACGTTTTTTACATGTTAAAGTTACGTTTTGACAAGTTAAAGTTACGTTTTGACAAGTTAATGTAGGTTTTTTACAAGTTAAAGTTACGTTTTGACAAGTTAAAGTACGTTTTTTACAAGTTAAAGTACGTTTTTACAAGTTAAAGTACGTTTTTAGCAAGTTAAAGTTTCGTTTTGACATGTTAAAGATACATTTTGACACGTTAAAATAGGTTTTATACAAGTTAAAGTACGTTTTTTACAAGTTCAAGTACGTTTTTTACAAGTTAAAGTAAGTGTTTTAGAGGTTGAAGTACGTGTTTTACAAGTTAAAGTACATTTTTTACCAGTTAAAGTTGCGTTTTAACAACTTAAAGTTACGTTTTGACACATTAAAATTACATTTTAACAAGTTAAAGTATGTTCTTTACAAGTTAAAGTTACGTTTTGACAAGTTACATTACGTTTTTTACAAGTTAAACTTACATTTTGACAAGTTAAAGTTACGCTTTGACAAGTTAAAGTACGTTTTTTACAAGTTAATCTATGTTTTTAACAAGTTAAACTTACGTTTTTACAAGTTAAAGTTATGTTTTGACAAGTTAATGTAGGTGTTTTACAAGTTAAAGTTACGTATTGACAAGTTAAAATACGTTTTTTACAAGTTAAAGTAAGTTTTTAACAAGTTAAAGTTAGGTTTTGACAAGTTAAAGTTACATTTCGACATGTTAAAATATGTTATTTACAAGTTCAAGTACGTTTTCTACAAGTTGAAGTACGTTTTTTACAAGTTAAAGTACGTTTTTTACAAGTTGAAGTACGTTTATTTACAAGTTAAAGTATGTGTTTTACAAGTTGAAGTATGTTTTTTACAAGTTAAAGTTACGTTTTAACCAGTTAAAGTTACGTTTTGACACATTAAAATTATATTTTGACAAGTTAAAGTACGTTTTTTATAGGTTAAAGTTACGTTTTGACAAGTTAAATTACGTTTTTAACAAGTTAAAGTTACGTTTTGACAAATTAAAGTTACGTTTTGACAACTTAAAGTAGGTTTTTAACAAGTTGAAGTACGTTTTACAAGTTGAAGTACCTTTTTACAAGTTAAAGTAGATTTGTTACAAGTTAAACCATATTTTTGACAAGTTAAGGTACGTTTTTGACAAGTTAATGTATGTTTTGAACAAGTTAAACTAACGTTTTGACAAGTTAAAGTTACATTTTGACAAGTTAATGTAGGTTTTTTACAAATTAAAGTTACGTTTTGACAAGTTAAAGTACGTTTTTTACAAGTTAAAGTACATTTTTAGCAAGTTTAAGTTTCCTTTTGACAAGTTAAAGTTACATTTTGACACGTTAAAATACGTTTTTTACAAGTTAAAGTACGTTTTTTACAAGTTGAAGTACGTTTTTTACAAGTTAAAGTAAGTGTTTTACAAGTTGAAGTACGTTTTTTACAAGTTAAAGTACATTTTTTACAAGTTAAAGTTACGTTTTGACAAGTTAAAGTTACATTTTGACAAGTTAAAGTAGGTTTTTTACAAGTTAAAGTATGTTTTTACAACTTGAAGTACGTTTTTACAAGTTTAACCACATTTTGGACAAGTTAAAGTACGTTTTTACAAGTTAATGTATGTTTTTAACAAGTTAAACTTACGTTTTGACAAGTTAAAGTTATGGTTTGACATGTTAATGTAGGTTTTTTACAACTTAAAGTTATATATTGACAAGTTAAAATACATTTTTTACAAGTTAAAGTACGTTTTTAAAAAGTTAAAGTTACGTTTGGACAAGTTAAAGTTACATTTCGACATGTTAAAATACGTTTATTACAAGTTAAAGTTACGTTTTGACAAGTTAAAGTTACATTTTGACACGTTAAAATACGTTTTTTACAAGTTAAAATATGTTTTTTACAAGTTGAAGGACGTTTTTTACAAGTTAAAGTAAGTGTTTTACAAGTTGAAGTACATTTTTTACATGTTAAAGTACATTTTTTACAAGTTAAAGTTACGTTTTAACAACTTAAACGTACGTTCTGACACATTAAAATTACATTTTGACAAGTTAAAGTACGTTTTTTACAAGTTAAAGTTAAGTTTGACAAGTTAAATTACGTTTTAAACAAGTTAAACTTACGTTTTGACAAATTAAAGTTACGTTTTGACATGTTAAAGTAGGATTTTTACAAGTTAAAGTACTTTTTTTACAAGTTGAAGCACGTTTTTACAAGTTAAATTACATTTGTAACAAGTTAAACCACATTTTTGACAAGTTAAAATACGTTTTTTACAAGTTAATGTGTGTTTTTAACAAGTTAAACTTACGTTTTGACAAGTTAAATTTAGGTTTTGACAAGTTAAAGTAGGTTTTTTACAAGTTAAAGTATGTTTCTTAGAACTTGAAGTAAGTTTTTACAAGTTAAACCACATTTTTTACAAGTTAAAGTACGTTTTTTACAAGTTAATGTATGTTTTTAACAACTTAAACTTACGTTTTGACAAGTTAAAGATATGTTTTGACAAGTTAATGTAGGTTTTTTACAAGTTAAAGTTACGTATTGACAAGTTAAAATACGTTTTTTACAAGTTAAAAAACGTTTTTTACAAGTTAAAGTACGTTTTTAACAAGTTAAAGTTACGTTTTGACAAGTTAAAGTTACATTTCGACATGTTAAAATACATTTTTTACAAGTTAAACTACGTTTTTTACAAGTTGAAGTACGATTTTTACAAGTTAAAGTAAGTATTTTACAACTTGAAGTACGTTTTTTACAAGTTAAAGTAAGTGTTTTACAAGTTGAAGTACGTTTTTTACAAGTTAAAGTACGTTTTTTACAAGTTAAAGTTACGTTTTAACAACTTAAAGTTACGTTTTGAGACATTAAAACTATATTTTGAAAAGTTAAAGTACGTTTTTTATAAGTTAAAGTTACGTTTTGACAAGTTAAATTACGTTTTTAACAAGTTTAAGTTATGTTTTGACAAATTAAAGTTACGTTTTGACAAGTTAAAGTAGGTTTTTAACAAGTCAAAGTACGTTTTTTACAACTTGAAGTACGTTTTTTACAAGTTAAAGTAAGTGTTTTACAAGTTGAAGTACGTTTTTTACAAGTTAAAGTACGTTTTTTACAAGTTAAAGTTACGTTTTAACAACTTAAAGTTACGTTTTGAGACATTAAAACTATATTTTGAAAAGTTAAAGTACGTTTTTTATAAGTTAAAGTTACGTTTTGACAAGTTAAATTACATTTTAACAAGTTAAAGTTACGTTTTGACAAATTAAAGTTACGTTTTGACAAGTTAAAGTAGGTTTTTAACAAGTTAATGTACGTTTTTTACAAGTTGAAGTACCTTTTTACAAGTTAAAGTACATTTGTTACAATTTAAACAACATTTTTGACAAGTTAAAGTACGTTTTTTACAAGTTAATGTATGTTTTGAACAAGTTAAACTAACGTTTTGACAAGTTAAAGTTACGTTTTGACAAGTTAATGTAGGTTTTTTACAAATTAAAGTTACGTTTTGACAAGTTAAAGTACGTTTTTTACAAGTTAAAGTACGTTTTTACAAGTTAAAGTACATTTTTAGCAAGTTTAAGTTTCGTTTTGACAAGTTAAAGTTACATTTTGACACGTTAAAATACGTTTTTTACAAGTTAAAGTATGTTTTTTACAAGTTGAAGGACGTTTTTTACAAGTTAAAGTAAGTGTTTTACAAGTTGAAGTACGTTTTTTACATGTTAAAGTACATTTTTTACAAGTTAAAGTTACGTTTTAACAATTTAAACTTACGTTCTGACACATTAAAATTACATTTTGACAAGTTAAAATACGTTTTTTACAAGTTAAAGTTAAGTTTTGACAAGTTAAATTACGTTTTTAACAAGTTAAACTTACGTTTTGACAAATTAAAGTTACGTTTTGACATGTTAAAGTAGGATTTTTACAAGTTAAAGTACTTTTTTTACAAGTTAAAGTACATTTTTAACAAGTTAAAGTTACGTTTTGACAAGTTAAAGTTACATTTCGACATGTTAAAATACGTTTTTTACAAGTTAAACTACGTTTTTTACAAGTTGAAGTACGATTTTTACAAGTTAAAGTAAGTATTTTACAACTTGAAGTACGTTTTTTACAGGTTAAAGTAAGTGTTTTACAAGTTGAAGTACGTTTTTTACAAGTTAAAGTACGTTTTTTACAAGTTAAAGTTACGTTTTAACAACTTAAAGTTACGTTTTGAGACATTAAAATTATATTTTGACAAGTTAAAGTACGTTTTTTATAAGTTAAAGTTACGTTTTGACAAGTTAAATTACGTTTTTAACAAGTTTAAGTTATGTTTTGACAAATTAAAGTTACGTTTTGACAAGTTAAAGTAGGTTTTTAACAAGTCAAAGTACGTTTTTTACAAGTTGAAGTACGTTTTTTACAAGTTAAAGTAAGTGTTTTACAAGTTGAAGTACGTTTTTTACAAGTTAAAGTAAGTGTTTTACAAGTTGAAGTACGTTTTTTACAAGTTAAAGTTACGTTTTAACCAGTTAAAGTTACGTTTTGACACATTAAAATTATATTTTGACAAGTTAAAGTACGTTTTTTATAGGTTAAAGTTACGTTTTGACAAGTTAAATTACGTTTTTAACAAGTTAAAGTTACGTTTTGACAAATTAAAGTTACGTTTTGACAAGTTAAACTACGTTTTTAACAAGTTAAAGTACGATTTTTACAAGTTGAAGTACCTTTTTACAAGTTAAAGTACATTTGTTACAAGTTAAACAACATTTTTGACAAGTTAAAGTACGCTTTTTACAAGTTAATGTATGTTTTGAACAAGTTAAACTAACGTTTTGACAAGTTAAAGTTACGTTTTGACAAGTTAATGTAGGTTTTTTACAAATTAAAGTTACGTTTTGACAAGTTAAAGTACGTTTTTTACAAGTTAAAGTACGTTTTTACAAGTTAAAGTACATTTTTAGCAAGTTTAAGTTTCGTTTTGACAAGTTAAAGTTACATTTTGACACGTTAAAATACGTTTTTTACAAGTTAAAGTACATTTTTTACAAGTTGAAGGACGTTTTTTACAAGTTAAAGTAAGTGTTTTACAAGTTGAAGTACGTTTTTTACATGTTAAAGTACATTTTTTACAAGTTAAAGTTACGTTTTAACAATTTAAACTTACGTTCTGACACATTAAAATTACATTTTGACAAGTTAAAGTACGTTTTTTACAAGTTAAAGTTAAGTTTTGACAAGTTAAATTACGTTTTTAACAAGTTAAACTTACGTTTTGACAAATTAAAGTTACGTTTTGACATGTTAAAGTAGGATTTTTACAAGTTAAAGTACTTTTTTTACAAGTTGAAGTACGTTTTTACAAGTTAAAGTACATTTGTAACAAGTTAAACAACATTTTTGACAAGTTAAAATACGTTTTTTACAAGTTAATGTGTGTTTTTAACAAGTTAAACATACGTTTTGATAAGTTAAAGTTAGGTTTTGACAAGTTAAAGTAGGTTTTTTACAAGTTAAAGTATGTTTTTTACAACTTGAAGTAAGTTTTTACAAGTTAAACCACATTTTTTACAAGTTAAAGTACGTTTTTTACAAGTTAATGTATGTTTTTAACAACTTAAACTTACGTTTTGACAAGTTAAAGTTATGTTTTGACAAGTTAATGTAGGTTTTTTACAAGTTAAATTTACGTATTGACAAGTTAAAATACGTTTTTTTACAAGTTAAAGAACGTTTTTTACATGTTAAAGTACATTTTTAACAAGTTAAAGTTACGTTTAGACAAGTTAAAGTTACATTTCGACATGTTAAAATACGTTTTTTACAAGTTAAACTACGTTTTTTACAAGTTGAAGTACGATTTTTACAAGTTAAAGTAAGTATTTTACAACTTGAAGTACGTTTTTTACAAGTTAAAGTAAGTGTTTTACAAGTTGAAGTACGTTTTTTACAAGTTAAAGTACGTTTTTTACAAGTTAAAGTTACGTTTTAACAACTTAAAGTTACGTTTTGAGATATAAAAATTATATTTTGACAAGTTAAAGTACGTTTTTTATAAGTTAAAGTTACGTTTTGACAAGTTAAATTACGTTTTTAACAAGTTTAAGTTACGTTTTGACAAATTAAAGTTACGTTTTGACAAGTTAAAGTAGGTTTTTAACAAGTTAAAGTACGTTTTTTACAAGTTGAAGTACGTTTTTTACAAGTTAAAGTAAGTGTTTTACAAGTTGAAGTACGTTTTTTACAAGTTAAAGTAAGTGTTTTACAAGTTGAAGTACGTTTTTTACAAGTTAAAGTTACGTTTTAACCAGTTAAAGTTACGTTTTGACACATTAAAATTATATTTTGACAAGTTAAAGTACGTTTTTTATAGGTTAAAGTTACGTTTTGACAAGTTAAATTACGTTTTTAACAAGTTAAAGTTACGTTTTGACAAATTAAAGTTACGTTTTGACAAGTTAAACTACGTTTTTAACAAGTTAAAGTACGATTTTTACAAGTTGAAGTACCTTTTTACAAGTTAAAGTACATTTGTTACAAGTTAAACAACATTTTTGACAAGTTAAAGTACGCTTTTTACAAGTTAATGTATGTTTTGAACAAGTTAAACTAACGTTTTGACAAGTTAAAGTTACGTTTTGACAAGTTAATGTAGGTTTTTTACAAATTAAAGTTACGTTTTGACAAGTTAAAGTACGTTTTTTACAAGTTAAAGTACGTTTTTACAAGTTAAAGTACATTTTTAGCAAGTTTAAGTTTCGTTTTGACAAGTTAAAGTTACATTTTGACACGTTAAAATACGTTTTTTACAAGTTAAAGTATATTTTTTACAAGTTGAAGGACGTTTTTTACAAGTTAAAGTAAGTGTTTTACAAGTTGAAGTACGTTTTTTACATGTTAAAGTACATTTTTTACAAGTTAAAGTTACGTTTTAACAATTTAAACTTACGTTCTGACACATTAAAATTACATTTTGACAAGTTAAAGTACGTTTTTTACAAGTTAAAGTTAAGTTTTGACAAGTTAAATTACGTTTTTAACAAGTTAAACTTACGTTTTGACAAATTAAAGTTACGTTTTGACATGTTAAAGTAGGATTTTTACAAGTTAAAGTACTTTTTTTACAAGTTGAAGTACGTTTTTACAAGTTAAAGTACATTTGTAACAAGTTAAACAACATTTTTGACAAGTTAAAATACGTTTTTTACAAGTTAATGTGTGTTTTTAACAAGTTAAACATACGTTTTGATAAGTTAAAGTTAGGTTTTGACAAGTTAAAGTAGGTTTTTTACAAGTTAAAGTATGTTTTTTACAACTTGAAGTAAGTTTTTACAAGTTAAACCACATTTTTTACAAGTTAAAGTACGTTTTTTACAAGTTAATGTATGTTTTTAACAACTTAAACTTACGTTTTGACAAGTTAAAGTTATGTTTTGACAAGTTAATGTAGGTTTTTTACAAGTTAAAGTTACGTATTGACAAGTTAAAATACGTTTTTTTACAAGTTAAAGAACGTTTTTTACATGTTAAAGTACATTTTTAACAAGTTAAAGTTACGTTTAGACAAGTTAAAGTTACATTTCGACATGTTAAAATACGTTTTTTACAAGTTAAACTACGTTTTTTACAAGTTGAAGTACGATTTTTACAAGTTAAAGTAAGTATTTTACAACTTGAAGTACGTTTTTTACAAGTTAAAGTAAGTGTTTTACAAGTTGAAGTACGTTTTTTACAAGTTAAAGTACGTTTTTTACAAGTTAAAGTTACGTTTTAACAACTTAAAGTTACGTTTTGAGACATAAAAATTATATTTTGACAAGTTAAAGTACGTTTTTTATAAGTTAAAGTTACGTTTTGACAAGTTAAATTACGTTTTTAACAAGTTTAAGTTACGTTTTGACAAATTAAAGTTACGTTTTGACAAGTTAAAGTAGGTTTTTAACAAGTCAAAGTACGTTTTTTACAAGTTGAAGTACGTTTTTTACAAGTTAAAGTAAGTGTTTTACAAGTTGAAGTACGTTTTTTACAAGTTAAAGTAAGTGTTTTACAAGTTGAAGTACGTTTTTTACAAGTTAAAGTTACGTTTTGACAAGTTAAAGTTACGTTTTGACACATTAAAATTATATTTTGACAAGTTAAAGTACGTTTTTTATAGGTTAAAGTTACGTTTTGACAAGTTAAATTACGTTTTTAACAAGTTAAAGTTACGTTTTGACAAATTAAAGTTACGTTTTGACAAGTTAAAGTACGTTTTTAACAAGTTAAAGTACGTTTTTTACAAGTTGAAGTACCTTTTTACAAGTTAAAGTACATTTGTTACAAGTTAAACAACATTTTTGACAAGTTAAAGTACGCTTTTTACAAGTTAATGTATGTTTTGAACAAGTTAAACTAACGTTTTGACAAGTTAAAGTTACGTTTTGACAAGTTAATGTAGGTTTTTTACAAATTAAAGTTACGTTTTGACAAGTTAAAGTACGTTTTTTACAAGTTAAATTACGTTTTTACAAGTTAAAGTACATTTTTAGCAAGTTTAAGTTTCGTTTTGACAAGTTAAAGTTACATTTTGACACGTTAAAATACGTTTTTTACAAGTTAAAGTATGTTTTTTACAAGTTGAAGGACGTTTTTTACAAGTTAAAGTAAGTCTTTTACAAGTTGAAGTACGTTTTTTACATGTTAAAGTACATTTTTTACTAGTTAAAGTTACGTTTTAACAACTTAAACTTACGTTCTGACACATTGAAATTAAATTTTGACAAGTTAAAGTACGTTTTTTACAAGTTAAAGTTAAGTTTTGACAAATTAAATTACGTTTTTAACAAGTTAAACTTACGTTTTGAAAAATTAAAGTTACATTTTGACATGTTAAAGTAGGATTTTTACAAGTTAAAGTACTTTTTTTACAAGTTAAAGTACTTTTTTTACAAGTTGAAGTACGTTTTTACAAGTTAAAGTACATTTGTAACAAGTTAAAATACGTTTTCTACAAGTTAATGTGTTTTTTTAACAACTTAAACTTACGTTTTGACAAGTTAAGGTTAGGTTTTGACAAGTTAAAGTAGGTTTTTTACAAGTTAAAGTAAGTTTTTTACAACTTGAAATAAGTTTTTACAAGTTATACCACATTTTTGACAAGTTAACATACGTTTTTTACAAGTTAATGTATGTTTTTAACAAGTTAAACTTACGTTTTGACAAGATAAAGTTATGTTTTGACAAGTTAATGTAGGTTTTTTACAAGTTAAAGTTACGTATTGACAAGTTAAAGTACGTTTTTTACAAGTTAAAGAACGTTTTTAACAAGCTAAAGTACATTTTTAACAAGTTAAAGTTACGTTTTGACAAGTTAAAGTTACATTTCGACATGTTAAAATACGTTTTTTACAAGTTAAACTACGTTTTTTACAAGTTGAAGTACGATTTTTACAAGTTAAAGTAAGTATTTTACAACTTGAAGTACGTTTTATACAAGTTAAAGTAAGTGTTTTACAAGTTGAAGTACGTTTTTTAGAAGTTAAAGTACGTTTTTTACAAGTTAAAGTTACGTTTTGACAACTTAAAGTTACGTTTTGAGACATTAAAATTATATTTTGACAAGTTAAAGTACGTTTTTTATAAGTTAAAGTTACGTTTTGACAAGTTAAATTACGTTTTTAACAAGTTTAAGTTACGTTTTGACAAATTAAAGTTACGTTTTGACAAGTTAAAGTAGGTTTTTAACAAGTCAAAGTATGTTTTTTACAAGTTGAAGTACGTTTTTTACAAGTTAAAGTAAGTGTTTTACAAGTTAAAGTACGTGTTTTACAAGTTAAAGTAAGTGTTTTACAAGTTGAAGTACGTTTTTTACAAGTTAAAGTTACGTTTTAACCAGTTAAAGTTACATTTTGACACATTAAAATTATATTTTGACAAGTTAAAGTACGTTTTTTATAGGTTAAAGTTACGTTTTGACAAGTTAAAGTTACGTTTTGACAAATTAAAGTTACGTTTTGACAAGTTAAAGTAGGTTTTTAACAAGTTAAAGTACGTTTTTTACAAGTTGAAGTACATTTTTACAAGTTAAAGTACATTTGTTACAAGTTAAACAATATTTTTGACAAGTTAAAGTACGTTTTTTACAAGTTAATGTATGTTTTGAACAAGTTAAACTAACGTTTCGACAAGTTAAAGTTACGTTTTGACAAGTTAATGTAGGTTTTTTACAAATTAAAGTTACGTTTTGACAAGTTAAAGTACGTTTTTTACAAGTTAAAGTACGTTTTTACAAGTTAAAGTACATTTTTAGCAAGTTTAAGTTTCGTTTTGACAAGTTAAAGTTACATTTTGACACGTTAAAATACGTTTTTTACAAGTTAAAGTATGTTTTTTACAAGTTGAAGGACGTTTTTTACAAGTTAAAGTAAGTGTTTTACAAGTTGAAGTACGTTTTTTACATGTTAAAGTACATTTTTTACAAGTTAAAGTTACGTTTTAACAATTTAAACTTACGTTCTGACACATTAAAATTACATTTTGACAAATTAAAGTACGTTTTTTACAAGTTAAAGTTATGTTTTGACAAGTTAAATTACGTTTTTAACAAGTTAAACTTACGTTTTGACAAATTAAAGTTACGTTTTGACATGTTAAAGTAGGATTTTTACAAGTTAAAGTACTTTTTTTACAAGTTGAAGTACGTTTTTACAAGTTAAAGTACATTTGTAACAAGTTAAACCACATTTTTGACAAGTTAAAATACGTTTTTTAAAAGTTAATGTGTGTTTTTAACAAGTTAAACTTACGTTTTGATAAGTTAAAGTTAGGTTTTGACAAGTTAAAGTAGGTTTTTTACAAGTTAAAGTATGTTTTTTACAACTTGAAGTAAGTTTTTACAAGTTAAAACACATTTTTTACAAGTTAAAGTACGTTTTTTACAAGTTAATGTATGTTTTTAACAACTTAAACTTACGTTTTGACAAGTTAAAGTTATGTTTTGACAAGTTAATGTAGGTTTTTAACAAGTTAAAGTTACGTATTGACAAGTTAAAATACGTTTTTTTACAAGTTAAAGAACGTTTTTTACAAGTTAAAGTACATTTTTAACAAGTTGAAGTTACGTTTAGACAAGTTAAAGTTACATTTCGACATGTTAAAATACTTTTTTTACAAGTTAAACTACGTTTTTTACAAGTTGAAGTACGATTTTTACAAGTTAAAGTAAGTATTTTACAACTTGAAGTACGTTTTTTACAAGTTAAAGTAAGTGTTTTACAAGTTGAAGTACGTTTTTTACAAGTTAAAGTACGATTTTACAAGTTAAAGTTACGTTTTAACAACTTAAAGTTACGTTTTGAGACATTAAAATTATATTTTGACAAGTTAAAGTACGTTTTTTATAAGTTAAAGTTACGTTTTGACAAGTTAAATTAAGTTTTTAACAAGTTTAAGTTACGTTTTGACAAATTAAAGTTACGTTTTGACAAGTTAAAGTAGGTTTTTAACAAGTCAAAGTACGTTTTTTACAAGTTGAAGTACGTTTTTTACAAGTTAAAGTAAGTGTTTTACAAGTTGAAGTACGTTTTTTACAAGTTAAAGTAAGTGTTTTACAAGTTGAAGTACGTTTTTTACAAGTTAAAGTTACGTTTTAACCAGTTAAAGTTACGTTTTGACACATTAAAATTATATTTTGACAAGTTAAAGTACGTTTTTTATAGGTTAAAGTTACGTTTTGACAAGTTAAATTACGTTTTTAACAAGTTAAAGTTACGTTTTGACAAATTAAAGTTACGTTTTGACAAGTTAAAGTACGTTTTTAACAAGTTAAAGTACGTTTTTTACAAGTTGAAGTACCTTTTTACAAGTTAAAGTACATTTGTTACAAGTTAAACAACATTTTTGACAAGTTAAAGTACGCTTTTTACAAGTTAATGTATGTTTTGAACAAGTTAAACTAACGTTTAGACAAGTTAAAGTTACGTTTTGACAAGTTAATGTTGGTTTTTTACAAATTAAAGTTACATTTTGACAAGTTAAAGTACGTTTTTTACAAGTTAAAGTATGGTTTTACAAGTTAAAGTACATTTTTAGCAAGTTTAAGTTTCGTTTTGACAAGTTAAAGTTACATTTTGACACGTTAAAATACGTTTTTTACAAGTTAAAGTATGTTTTTTACAAGTTGAAGGACGTTTTTTACAAGTTAAAGTAAGTCTTTTACAAGTTGAAGTACGTTTTTTACATGTTAAAGTACATTTTTTACCAGTTAAAGTTACGTTTTAACAACTTAAACTTACGTTCTGACACATTAAAATTACATTTTGACAAGTTAAAGTACGTTTTTTACAAGTTAAAGTTAAGTTTTGACAAATTAAATTACGTTTTTAACAAGTTAAACTTACGTTTTGAAAAATTAAAGTTACATTTTGACATGTTAAAGTAGGATTTTTACAAGTTAAAGTACTTTTTTTACAAGTTAAAGTTCTTTTTTTACAAGTTGAAGTACGTTTTTACAAGTTAAAGTACATTTTTAACAAGTTAAAATACGTTTTCTACAAGTTAATGTGTTTTTTTAACAACTTAAACTTACGTTTTGACAAGTTAAGGTTAGGTTTTGACAAGTTAAAGTAGGTTTTTTACAAGTTAAAGTAGGTTTTTTACAACTTGAAATAAGTTTTTACAAGTTATACCACATTTTTGACAAGTTAACATACGATTTTTACAAGTTAATGTATGTTTTTAACAAGTTAAACTTACGTTTTGACAAGATAAAGTTATGTTTTGACAAGTTAATGTAGGTTTTTTACAAGTTAAAGTTACGTATTGACAAGTTAAAGTACGTTTTTTACAAGTTAAAGAACGTTTTTAACAAGTTAAAGTACATTTTTACAAGTTAAAGTTACGTTTTGACATGTTAAAGTTACATTTCGACATGTTAAAATACGTTTTTTACAAGTTAAACTACGTTTTTTACAAGTTGAAGTACGATTTTTACAAGTTAAAGTAAGTATTTTACAACTTGAAGTACGTTTTATACAAGTTAAAGTAAGTGTTTTACAAGTTGAAGTACGTTTTTTAGAAGTTAAAGTACGTTTTTTACAAGTTAAAGTTACGTTTTAACAACTTAAAGTTACGTTTTGAGACATTAAAATTATATTTTGACAAGTTAAAGTACGTTTTTTATAAGTTAAAGTTACGTTTTGACAAGTTAAATTACGTTTTTAACAAGTTTAAGTTACGTTTTGACAAATTAAAGTTACGTTTTTACAAGTTGAAGTACCTTTTTACAAGTTAAAGTACATTTGTTACAAGTTAAACAACATTTTTGACAAGTTAAAGTACGTTTTTTACAAGTTAAATTACGTTTTTACAAGTTAAAGTACATTTTTAGCAAGTTTAAGTTTCGTTTTGACAAGTTAAAGTTACATTTTGACACGTTAAAATACGTTTTTTACAAGTTAAAGTATGTTTTTTACAAGTTGAAGGACGTTTTTTACAAGTTAAAGTAAGTCTTTTACAAGTTGAAGTACGTTTTTTACATGTTAAAGTACATTTTTTACCAGTTAAAGTTACGTTTTAACAACTTAAACTTACGTTCTGACACATTAAAATTACATTTTGACAAGTTAAAGTACGTTTTTTACAAGTTAAAGTTAAGTTTTGACAAATTAAATTACGTTTTTAACAAGTTAAACTTACGTTTGAAAAATTAAAGTTACATTTTGACATGTTAAAGTAGGATTTTTACAAGTTAAAGTACTTTTTTTACAAGTTAAAGTACTTTTTTTACAAGTTGAAGTATGTTTTTACAAGTTAAAGTACATTTGTAACAAGTTAAAATACGTTTTCTACAAGTTAATGTGTTTTTTTAACAACTTAAACTTACGTTTTGACAAGTTAAGGTTAGGTTTTGACAAGTTAAAGTAGGTTTTTTACAAGTTAAAGTAAGTTTTTTACAACTTGAAATAAGTTTTTACAAGTTATACCACATTTTTGACAAGTTAACATACGTTTTTTACAAGTTAATGTATGTTTTTAACAAGTTAAACTTACGTTTTGACAAGATAAAGTTATGTTTTGACAAGTTAATGTAGGTTTTTTACAAGTTAAAGTTACGTATTGACAAGTTAAAGTACGTTTTTTACAAGTTAAAGAACGTTTTTAACAAGCTAAAGTACATTTTTAACAAGTTAAAGTTACGTTTTGACAAGTTAAAGTTACATTTCGACATGTTAAAATACGTTTTTTACAAGTTAAACTACGTTTTTTACAAGTTGAAGTACGATTTTTACAAGTTAAAGTAAGTATTTTACAACTTGAAGTACGTTTTATACAAGTTAAAGTAAGTGTTTTACAAGTTGAAGTACGTTTTTTAGAAGTTAAAGTACGTTTTTTACAAGTTAAAGTTACGTTTTAACAACTTAAAGTTACGTTTTGAGACATTAAAATTATATTTTGACAAGTTAAAGTACGTTTTTTATAAGTTAAAGTTACGTTTTGACAAGTTAAATTACGTTTTTAACAAGTTTAAGTTACGTTTTGACAAATTAAAGTTACGTTTTGACAAGTTAAAGTAGGTTTTTAACAAGTCAAAGTATGTTTTTTACAAGTTGAAGTACGTTTTTTACAAGTTAAAGTAAGTGTTTTACAAGTTAAAGTACGTTTTTTACAAGTTAAAGTAAGTGTTTTACAAGTTGAAGTACGTTTTTTACAAGTTAAAGTTACGTTTTAACCAGTTAAAGTTACATTTCGACACATTAAAATTATATTTTGACAAGTTAAAGTACGTTTTTTATAGGTTAAAGTTACGTTTTGACAAGTTAAAGTTACGTTTTGACAAATTAAAGTTACGTTTTGACAAGTTAAAGTAGGTTTTTAACAAGTTAAAGTACGTTTTTTACAAGTTGAAGTACATTTTTACAAGTTAAAGTACATTTGTTACAAGTTAAACAATATTTTTGACAAGTTAAAGTACGTTTTTTACAAGTTAATGTATGTTTTGAACAAGTTAAACTAACGTTTCGACAAGTTAAAGTTACGTTTTGACAAGTTAATGTAGGTTTTTTACAAATTAAAGTTACGTTTTGACAAGTTAAAGTACGTTTTTTACAAGTTAAAGTACGTTTTTACAAGTTAAAGTACATTTTTAGCAAGTTTAAGTTTCGTTTTGACAAGTTAAAGTTACATTTTGACACGTTAAAATACGTTTTTTACAAGTTAAAGTATGTTTTTTACAACTTGAAGGACGTTTTTTACAAGTTAAAGTAAGTGTTTTACAAGTTGAAGTACGTTTTTTACATGTTAAAGTACATTTTTTACAAGTTAAAGTTACGTTTTAACAATTTAAACTTACGTTCTGACACATTAAAATTACATTTTGACAAGTTAAAGTACGTTTTTTACAAGTTAAAGTTATGTTTTGACAAGTTAAATTACGTTTTTAACAAGTTAAACTTACGTTTTGACAAATTAAAGTTACGTTTTGACATGTTAAAGTAGGATTTTTACAAGTTAAAGTACTTTTTTTACAAGTTGAAGTACGTTTTTACAAGTTAAAGTACATTTGTAACAAGTTAAACCACATTTTTGACAAGTTAAAATACGTTTTTTACAAGTTAATGTGTGTTTTTAACAAGTTAAACTTACGTTTTGATAAGTTAAAGTTAGGTTTTGACAAGTTAAAGTAGGTTTTTTACAAGTTAAAGTATGTTTTTTACAACTTGAAGTAAGTTTTTACAAGTTAAAACACATTTTTTACAAGTTAAAGTACGTTTTTTACAAGTTAATGTATGTTTTTAACAACTTAAACTTACGTTTTGACAAGTTAAAGTTATGTTTTGACAAGTTAATGTAGGTTTTTAACAAGTTAAAGTTACGTATTGACAAGTTAAAGTTCGTTTTTTACAAGTTAAAGAACGTTTTTTACAAGTTAAAGTACATTTTTAACAAGTTGAAGTTACGTTTAGACAAGTTAAAGTTACATTTCGACATGTTAAAATACTTTTTTTACAAGTTAAACTACGTTTTTTACAAGTTGAAGTACGATTTTTACAAGTTAAAGTAAGTATTTTACAACTTGAAGTACGTTTTTTACAAGTTAAAGTAAGTGTTTTACAAGTTGAAGTACGTTTTTTACAAGTTAAAGTACGATTTTACAAGTTAAAGTTACGTTTTAACAACTTAAAGTTACGTTTTGAGACATTAAAATTATATTTTGACAAGTTAAAGTACGTTTTTTATAAGTTAAAGTTACGTTTTGACAAGTTAAATTACGTTTTTAACAAGTTTAAGTTACGTTTTGACAAATTAAAGTTACGTTTTGACAAGTTAAAGTAGGTTTTTAACAAGTCAAAGTACGTTTTTTACAAGTTGAAGTACGTTTTTTACAAGTTAAAGTAAATGTTTTACAAGTTGAAGTACGTTTTTTACAAGTTAAAGTAAGTGTTTTACAAGTTGAAGTACGTTTTTTACAAGTTAAAGTTACGTTTTAACCAGTTAAAGTTACGTTTTGACACATTAAAATTATATTTTGACAAGTTAAAGTACGTTTTTTATAGGTTAAAGTTACGTTTTGACAAGTTAAATTACGTTTTTAACAAGTTAAAGTTACGTTTTGACAAATTAAAGTTACGTTTTGACAAGTTAAAGTACGTTTTTAACAAGTTAAAGTACGTTTTTTACAAGTTGAAGTACCTTTTTACAAGTTAAAGTACATTTGTTACAAGTTAAACAACATTTTTGACAAGTTAAAGTACGCTTTTTACAAGTTAATGTATGTTTTGAACAAGTTAAACTAACGTTTAGACAAGTTAAAGTTACGTTTTGACAAGTTAATGTTGGTTTTTTACAAATTAAAGTTACATTTTGACAAGTTAAAGTACGTTTTTTACAAGTTAAAGTATGGTTTTACAAGTTAAAGTACATTTTTAGCAAGTTTAAGTTTCGTTTTGACAAGTTAAAGTTACATTTTGACACGTTAAAATACGTTTTTTACAAGTTAAAGTATGTTTTTTACAAGTTGAAGGACGTTTTTTACAAGTTAAAGTAAGTCTTTTACAAGTTGAAGTACGTTTTTTACATGTTAAAGTACATTTTTTACCAGTTAAAGTTACGTTTTAACAACTTAAACTTACGTTCTGACACATTAAAATTACATTTTGACAAGTTAAAGTACGTTTTTTACAAGTTAAAGTTAAGTTTTGACAAATTAAATTACGTTTTTAACAAGTTAAACTTACGTTTTGAAAAATTAAAGTTACATTTTGACATGTTAAAGTAGGATTTTTACAAGTTAAAGTACTTTTTTTACAAGTTAAAGTTCTTTTTTTACAAGTTGAAGTACGTTTTTACAAGTTAAAGTACATTTTTAACAAGTTAAAATACGTTTTCTACAAGTTAATGTGTTTTTTTAACAACTTAAACTTACGTTTTGACAAGTTAAGGTTAGGTTTTGACAAGTTAAAGTAGGTTTTTTACAAGTTAAAGTAGGTTTTTTACAACTTGAAATAAGTTTTTACAAGTTATACCACATTTTTGACAAGTTAACATACGATTTTTACAAGTTAATGTATGTTTTTAACAAGTTAAACTTACGTTTTGACAAGATAAAGTTATGTTTTGACAAGTTAATGTAGGTTTTTTATAAGTTAAAGTTACGTATTGACAAGTTAAAGTACGTTTTTTACAAGTTAAAGAACGTTTTTAACAAGCTAAAGTACATTTTTAACAAGTTAAAGTTACGTTTTGACAAGTTAAAGTTACATTTCGACATGTTAAAATACGTTTTTTACAAGTTAAACTACGTTTTTTACAAGTTGAAGTACGATTTTTACAAGTTAAAGTAAGTATTTTACAACTTGAAGTACGTTTTATACAAGTTAAAGTAAGTGTTTTACAAGTTGAAGTACGTTTTTTAGAAGTTAAAGTACGTTTTTTACAAGTTAAAGTTACGTTTTAACAACTTAAAGTTACGTTTTGAGACATTAAAATTATATTTTGACAAGTTAAAGTACGTTTTTTATAAGTTAAAGTTACGTTTTGACAAGTTAAATTACGTTTTTAACAAGTTTAAGTTACGTTTTGACAAATTAAAGTTACGTTTTTACAAGTTGAAGTACCTTTTTACAAGTTAAAGTACATTTGTTACAAGTTAAACAACATTTTTGACAAGTTAAAGTACGCTTTTTACAAGTTAATGTATGTTTTGAACAAGTTAAACTAACGTTTCGACAAGTTAAAGTTACGTTTTGACAAGTTAATGTAGGTTTTTTACAAATTAAAGTTACGTTTTGACAAGTTAAAGTACGTTTTTTACAAGTTAAAGTACGTTTTTACAAGTTAAAGTACATTTTTAGCAAGTTTAAGTTTCGTTTTGACAAGTTAAAGTTACATTTTGACACGTTAAAATACGTTTTTTACAAGTTAAAGTATGTTTTTTACAAGTTGAAGGACGTTTTTTACAAGTTAAAGTAAGTGTTTTACAAGTTGAAGTACGTTTTTTACATGTTAAAGTACATTTTTTACAAGTTAAAGTTACGTTTTAACAATTTAAACTTACGTTCTGACACATTAAAATTACATTTTGACAAGTTAAAGTACGTTTTTTACAAGTTAAAGTTAAGTTTTGACAAGTTAAATTACGTTTTTAACAAGTTAAACTTACGTTTTGACAAATTAAAGTTACGTTTTGACATGTTAAAGTAGGATTTTTACAAGTTAAAGTACTTTTTTTACAAGTTGAAGTACGTTTTTACAAGTTAAAGTACATTTGTAACAAGTTAAACCACATTTTTGACAAGTTAAAATACGTTTTTTACAAGTTAATGTGTGTTTTTAACAAGTTAAACTTACGTTTTGATAAGTTAAAGTTAGGTTTTGACAAGTTAAAGTAGGTTTTTTACAAGTTAAAGTATGTTTTTTACAACTTGAAGTAAGTTTTTACAAGTTAAACCACATTTTTTACAACTTAAAGTACGTTTTTTACAAGTTAATGTATGTTTTTAACAACTTAAACTTACGTTTTGACAAGTTAAAGTTATGTTTTGACAAGTTAATGTAGGTTTTTTACAAGTTAAAGTTACGTATTGACAAGTTAAAATACGTTTTTTTACAAGTTAAAGAACGTTTTTTACAAGTTAAAGTACATTTTTAACAAGTTGAAGTTACGTTTAGACAAGTTAAAGTTACATTTCGACATGTTAAAATACTTTTTTTACAAGTTAAACTACGTTTTTTACAAGTTGAAGTACGATTTTTACAAGTTAAAGTAAGTATTTTACAACTTGAAGTACGTTTTTTACAAGTTAAAGTAAGTGTTTTACAAGTTGAAGTACGTTTTTTACAAGTTAAAGTACGTTTTTTACAAGTTAAAGTTACGTTTTAACAACTTAAAGTTACGTTTTGAGACATTAAAATTATATTTTGACAAGTTAAAGTACGTTTTTTATAAGTTAAAGTTACGTTTTGACAAGTTAAATTACGTTTTTAACAAGTTTAAGTTACGTTTTGACAAATTAAAGTTACGTTTTGACAAGTTAAAGTAGGTTTTTAACAAGTCAAAGTACGTTTTTTACAAGTTGAAGTACGTTTTTTACAAGTTAAAGTAAGTGTTTTACAAGTTGAAGTACGTTTTTTACAAGTTAAAGTAAGTGTTTTACAAGTTGAAGTACGTTTTTTACAAGTTAAAGTTACGTTTTGACAAGTTAAAGTTACGTTTTGACACATTAAAATTATATTTTGACAAGTTAAAGTACGTTTTTTATAGGTTAAAGTTACGTTTTGACAAGTTAAATTACGTTTTTAACAAGTTAAAGTTACGTTTTGACAAATTAAAGTTACGTTTTGACAAGTTAAAGTACGTTTTTAACAAGTTAAAGTACGTTTTTTACAAGTTGAAGTACCTTTTTACAAGTTAAAGTACATTTGTTACAAGTAAAACAACATTTTTGACAAGTTAAAGTACGCTTTTTACAAGTTAATGTATGTTTTGAACAAGTTAAACTAACGTTTAGACAAGTTAAAGTTACGTTTTGACAAGTTAATGTTGGTTTTTTACAAATTAAAGTTACATTTTGACAAGTTAAAGTACGTTTTTTACAAGTTAAAGTATGGTTTTACAAGTTAAAGTACATTTTTAGCAAGTTTAAGTTTCGTTTTGACAAGTTAAAGTTACATTTTGACACGTTAAAATACGTTTTTTACAAGTTAAAGTATGTTTTTTACAAGTTGAAGGACGTTTTTTTACAAGTTAAAGTAAGTCTTTTACAAGTTGAAGTACGTTTTTTACATGTTAAAGTACATTTTTTACCAGTTAAAGTTACGTTTTAACAACTTAAACTTACGTTCTGACACATTAAAATTACATTTTGACAAGTTAAAGTACGTTTTTTACAAGTTAAAGTTAAGTTTTGACAAATTAAATTACGTTTTTAACAAGTTAAACTTTCGTTTTGAAAAATTAAAGTTACATTTTGACATGTTAAAGTAGGATTTTTACAAGTTAAAGTACTTTTTTTACAAGTTAAAGTACTTTTTTTACAAGTTGAAGTACGTTTTTACAAGTTAAAGTACATTTGTAACAAGTTAAAATACGTTTTCTACAAGTTAATGTGTTTTTTTAACAACTTAAACTTACGTTTTGACAAGTTAAGGTTAGGTTTTGACAAGTTAAAGTAGGTTTTTTACAAGTTAAAGTAGGTTTTTTACAACTTGAAATAAGTTTTTACAAGTTATACCACATTTTTGACAAGTTAACATACGATTTTTACAAGTTAATGTATGTTTTTAACAAGTTAAACTTACGTTTTGACAAGATAAAGTTATGTTTTGACAAGTTAATGTAGGTTTTTTACAAGTCAAAGTTACGTTTTGACAAGTTAAAGTACGTTTTTTACAAGTTAAAGAACGTTTTTAACAAGTTAAAGTACATTTTTACAAGTTAAAGTTACGTTTTGACAAGTTAAAGTTACATTTCGACATGTTAAAATACGTTTTTTACAAGTTGAAGTACGATTTTTACAAGTTAAAGTAAGTATTTTACAACTTGAAGTACGTTTTATACAAGTTAAATTAAGTGTTTTACAAGTTGAAGTACGTTTTTTAGAAGTTAAAGTACGTTTTTTACAAGTTAAAGTTACGTTTTAACAACTTAAAGTTACGTTTTGAGACATTAAAATTATATTTTGACAAGTTAAAGTACGTTTTTTATAAGTTAAAGTTACGTTTTGACAAGTTAAATTACGTTTTTAACAAGTTTAAGTTACGTTTTGACAAATTAAAGTTACGTTTTGACAAGTTAAAGTAGGTTTTTTAACAAGTCAAAGTATGTTTTTTACACGTTGAAGTACGTTTTTTACAAGTTAAAGTAAGTGTTTTACAAGTTAAAGTACGTTTTTTACAAGTTAAAGTAAGTGTTTTACAAGTTGAAGTACGTTTTTTACAAGTTAAAGTTACGTTTTAACCAGTTAAAGTTACATTTTGACACATTAAAATTATATTTTGACAAGTTAAAGTACGTTTTTTATAGGTTAAAGTTACGTTTTGACAAGTTAAAGTTACGTTTTGACAAATTAAAGTTACGTTTTGACAAGTTAAAGTAGGTTTTTTACAAGTTAAAGTACGTTTTTTACAAGTTGAAGTACATTTTTAGAAGTTAAAGTACATTTGTTACAAGTTAAACAATATTTTTGACAAGTTAAAGTACGTTTTTTACAAGTTAATGTATGTTTTGAACAAGTTTAAACTAACGTTTCGACAAGTTAAAGTTACGTTTTGACAAGTTATGTAGGTTTTTTACAAATTAAAGTTACGTTTTGACAAGTTAAAGTAGCTTTTTTACAAGTTAAAGTACGTTTTTACAAGTTAAAGTACATTTTTAGCAAGTTTAAGTTTCGTTTTGACAAGTTAAAGTTACATTTTGACACGTTAAAATACGTTTTTTACAAGTTAAAGTATGTTTTTTACAAGTTGAAAGACGTTTTTTACAAGTTAAAGTAAGTGTTTTACAAGTTGAAGTACGTTTTTTACATGTTAAAGTACATTTTTTACAAGTTAAAGTTACGTTTTAACAACTTAAACTTACGTTCTGACACATTAAAATTACATTTTAACAAGTTAAAGTACGTTTTTTACAAGTTAAAGTAAGTGTTTTACAAGTTGAAGTACGTTTTTTACAAGTTAAAGTACGTTTTTTACAAGTTAAAGTTACGTTTTAACAACTTAAAGTTACGTTTTGAGACATTAAAATTATATTTTGACAAGTTAAAGTACGTTTTTTATAAGTTAAAGTTACGTTTTTGACAAGTTAAATTACGTTTTTAACAAGTTAAACTTACGTTTTAACAAATTAAAGTTACGTTTTGACAAGTTAAAGTAGGATTTTTACAAGTTAAATACTTTTTTTACAAGTTGAAGTACGTTTTTACAAGTTAAAGTACATTTGTAATAAGTTAACCCACATTTTTGACAAGTTAAAATACGTTTTTTACAAGTTAATGTGTGTTTTTAACAAGTTAAACTTACGTTTTGACAAGTTAAAGTTAGGTTTTGACAAGTTAAAGTAGGTTTTTTACAAGTTAAAGTATGTTTTTTACAACTTGAAATAAGTTTTTACAAGTTAAACCACATTTTTTACAAGTTAAAGTACGTTTTTTACAAGTTAATGTATGTTTTTAACAACTTAAACTTACGTTTTGACAAGTTAAAGTTATGTTTTGACAAGTTAATGTAGGTTTTTTACAAATTAAAGTTACATTTTGACAAGTTAAAGTACGTTTTTTACAAGTTAAAGTATGTTTTTACAAGTTAAAGTACATTTTTAGCAAGTTTAAGTTTCGTTTTGACAAGTTAAAGTTACATTTTGACACGTTAAAATACGTTTTTTACAAGTTAAAGTATGTTTTTTACAAGTTGAAGGACGTTTTTTACAAGTTAAAGTAAGTCTTTTACAAGTTGAAGTACGTTTTTTACATGTTAAAGTACATTTTTTACCAGTTAAAGTTACGTTTTAACAACTTAAACTTACGTTCTGACACATTAAAATTACATTTTGACAAGTTAAAGTACGTTTTTTACAAGTTAAAGTTAAGTTTTGACAAATTAAATTACGTTTTTAACAAGTTAAACTTACGTTTTGAAAAATTAAAGTTACATTTTGACATGTTAAAGTAGGATTTTTACAAGTTAAAGTACTTTTTTTACAAGTTAAAGTACTTTTTTTACAAGTTGAAGTACGTTTTTACAAGTTAAAGTACATTTGTAACAAGTTAAAATACGTTTTCTACAAGTTAATGTGTTTTTTTAACAACTTAAACTTACGTTTTGACAAGTTAAGGTTAGGTTTTGACAAGTTAAAGTAGGTTTTTTACAAGTTAAAGTAGGTTTTTTACAACTTGAAATAAGTTTTTACAAGTTAAACCACATTTTTTACAAGTTAAAGTACGTTTTTTACAAGTTAATGTATGTTTTTAACAACTTAAACTTACGTTTTGACAAGTTAAAGTTATGTTTTGACAAGTTAATGTAGGTTTTTTACAAGTTAAAGTTACGTATTGACAAGTTAAAATACGTTTTTTACAAGTTAAAGAACGTTTTTTTCAAGTTAAAGTACGTTTTTAACAAGTTAAAGATACGTTTTGACAAGTTAAAGTTACATTTCGACATGTTAAAATACGTTTTTTACAAGTTAAACTACATTTTTTACAAGTTGAAGTACGATTTTTACAAGTTAAAGTAAGTATTTTACAACTTGAAGTACGTTTTTTACAAGTTAAAGTAAGTGTTTTACAAGTTGAAGTACGTTTTTTACAAGTTAAAGTACGTTTTTTACAAGTTAAAGTTACGTTTTAACAACTTAAAGTTACGTTTTGAGACATTAAAATTATATTTTGACAAGTTAAAGTACGTTTTTTATAAGTTAAAGTTACGTTTTGACAAGTTAAATTACGTTTTTAACAAGTTTAAGTTACGTTTTGACAAATTAAAGTTACGTTTTGACAAGTTAAAGTAGGTTTTTAACAAGTCAAAGTAGGTTTTTTACAAGTTGAAGTACGTTTTTTACAAGTTAAAGTAAGTGTTTTACAAGTTGAAGTACGTTTTTTACAAGTTAAAGTAAGTGTTTTACAAGTTGAAGTACCTTTTTTACAAGTTAAAGTTACGTTTTAACCAGTTAAAGTTACGTTTTGACACATTAAAATTATATTTTGACAAGTTAAAGTACGTTTTTTATAGGTTAAAGTTACGTTTTGACAAGTTAAATTACGTTTTTAACAAGTTAAAGTTACGTTTTGACAAATTAAAGTTACGTTTTGACAAGTTAAAGTAGGTTTTTAACAAGTTAAAGTACGTTTTTTACAAGATGAAGTACCTTTTTACAAGTTAAAGTAAATTTGTTACAAGTTAAACAACATTTTTGACAAGTTAAAGTACGTTTTTTACAAGTTAATGTATGTTTGAACAAGTTAAACTAACGTTTTGACAAGTTAAAGTTACGTTTTGACAAGTTAATGTAGGTTTTTTACAAATTAAAGTTACGTTTTGACAAGTTAAAGTACGTTTTTTACAAGTTAAAGTACGTTTTTACAAGTTAAAGTACATTTTTAGCAAGTTTAAGTTTCGTTTTGACAAGTTAAAGTTACATTTTGACAAGTTAAAATACGTTTTTTACAAGTTAAAGTATGTTTTTTTACAAGTTGAAGGACGTTTTTTACAAGTTAAAGTAAGTCTTTTACAAGTTGAAGTACGTTTTTTACATGTTAAAGTACATTTTTTACAAGTTAAAGTTACGTTTTAACAACTTAAACTTACGTTTTGACACATTAAAATTACATTTTGACAAGTTAAAGTTAAGTTTTGACAAGTGAAATTACGTTTTTAACAAGTTAAACTTACGTTTTGACAAATTAAAGTTACGTTTTGACATGTTAAAGTAGGATTTTTACAAGTTAAAGTACTTTTTTTACAAGTTGAAGTACGTTTTTACAAGTTAAAGTACATTTGTAACAAGTTAATCCACATTTTTGACAAGTTAAAATACGTTTTTTACAAGTTAATGTGTGTTTTTAACAAGTTAAACTTACGTTTTGACAAGTTAAAGTTAGGTTTTGACAAGTTAAAGTAGGTTTTTTACAAGTTAAAGTATGTTTTTTACAACTTGAAGTAAGTTTTTAATAGTTTAACCACATTTTTTACAAGTTAAAGTACGTTTTTTACAAGTTAATGTATGTTTTTAACAACTTAAACTTACGTTTTGACAAGTTAAAGTTATGTTTTGACAAGTTAATGTAGGTTTTTTACAAGTTAAAGTTACGTATTGACAAGTTAAAATACGTTTTTTACAAGTTAAAGAACGTTTTTTTCAAGTTAAAGTACGTTTTTAACAAGTTAAAGTTACGTTTTGACAAGTTAAAGTTACATTTCGACATGTTAAAATACGTTTTTTACAAGTTAAACTACATTTTTTACAAGTTGAAGTACGATTTTTACAAGTTAAAGTAAGTATTTTACAACTTGAAGTACGTTTTTTACAAGTTAAAGTAAGTGTTTTACAAGTTGAAGTACGTTTTTTACAAGTTAAAGTACGTTTTTTACAAGTTAAAGTTACGTTTTAACAACTTAAAGTTACGTTTTGAGACATTAAAATTATATTTTGACAAGTTAAAGTACGTTTTTTATAAGTTAAAGTTACGTTTTGACAAGTTAAATTACGTTTTTAACAAGTTTAAGTTACGTTTTGACAAATTAAAGTTACGTTTTGACAAGTTAAAGTAGGTTTTTAACAAGTCAAAGTACGTTTTTTACAAGTTGAAGTACGGTTTTTACAAGTTAAAGTAAGTGTTTTAATAGTTGAAGTACGTTTTTTACAAGTTAAAGTAAGTGTTTTACAAGTTGAAGTACGTTTTTTACAAGTTAAAGTTACGTTTTAACCAGTTAAACTTACGTTTTGACACATTAAAATTATATTTTGACAAGTTAAAGTACGTTTTTTATAGGTTAAAGTTACGTTTTGACAAGTTAAATTACGTTTTTAACAAGTTAAAGTTACGTTTTGACAAATTAAAGTTACGTTTTGACTAGTTAAAGTAGGTTTTTAACAAGTTAAAGTACGTTTTTTACAAGTTGAAGTACCTTTTTACAAGTTAAAGTACATTTGTTACAAGTTAAACAACATTTTTGACAAGTTAAAGTACGTTTTTTACAAGTTAATGTATGTTTTGAACAAGTTAAACTAACGTTTTGACAAGTTAAAGTTACGTTTTGACAAGTTAATGTAGGTGTTTTACAAATTAAAGTTACGTTTTGACAAGTTAAAGTACGTTTTTTACAAGTTAAAGTACGTTTTTACAAGTTAAAGTACATTTTTAGCAAGTTTAAGTTTCGTTTTGACAAGTTAAAGTTACATTTTGACACGTTAAAATACATTTTTTACAAGTTAAAGTATGTTTTTTACAAGTTGAAGGACGTTTTTTACAAGTTAAAGTAAGTGTTTTACAAGTTGAAGTACGTTTTTTACATGTTAAAGTACATTTTTTACAAGTTAAAATTACGTTTTAACAACTTAAACTTACGTTCTGACACATTAAAATTACATTTTGACAAGTTAAAGTACATTTTTTACAAGTTAAAGTTAAGTTTTGACAAGTTAAATTACGTTTTTAACAAGTTAAACTTACGTTTTGACAAATTAAACTTACGTTTTGACATGTTAAAGTAGGATTTTTACAAGTTAAAGTACTTTTTTTACAAGTTGAAGTACGTTTTTACAAGTTAAAGTACATTTGTAACAAGTTAAACCACATTTTTGACAAGTTAAAATACGTTTTTTACAAGTTAATGTGTGTTTTTAACAAGTTAAACTTACGTTTTGACAAGTTAAAGTTAGGTTTTGACAAGTTAAAGTAGGTTTTTTACAAGTTAAAGTATGTTTTTTACAACTTGAAGTAAGTTTTTACAAGTTAAACCACATTTTTTACAAGTTAAAGTACGTTTTTTACAAGTTAATGTATGTTTTTACAACTTAAACTTACGTTTTGACAAGTTAAAGTTATGTTTTGACAAGTTAATGTAGGCTTTTTACAAGTTAAAGTTACGTATTGACAAGTTAAAATACGTTTTTTACAAGTTAAAGAACGTTTTTTACAAGTTAAAGTACGTTTTTAACAAGTTAAAGTTACGTTTTGGTAAGTTAAAGTTACATTTCGACATGTTAAAATACGTTTTTTACAAGTTAAACTACGTTTTTTACAAGTTGAAGTACGATTTTTACAAGTTAAAGTAAGTATTTTACAACTTGAAGTACGTTTTTTACAAGTTAAAGTAAGTGTTTTACAAGTTGAAGTACGTTTTTTACAAGTTAAAGTACGTTTTTTACAAGTTAAAGTTACGTTTTAACAACTTAAAGTTACGTTTTGAGACATTAAAATTATATTTTGACAAGTTAAAGTACGTTTTTTATAAGTTAAAGTTACGTTTTGACAAGTTAAATTACGTTTTTAACAAGTTTAAGTTACGTTTTGAGAAATTAAATTTATGTTTTGACAAACTAAAGTAGGTTTTTAACAAGTCAAAGTACGTTTTTTACAAGTGGAAGTACATTTTTTACAAGTCAAAGTAAGTGTTTTACAAGTTGAAGTACGTTTTTTACAAGTTAAAGTAAGTGTTTTACAAGTTGAAGTACGTTTTTTACAAGTTAAAGTTACGTTTTAACCAGTTAAACTTACGTTTTGACACATTAAAATTATATTTTGACAAGTTAAAGTACGTTTTTTATAGGTTAAAGTTACGTTTTGACAAGTTAAATTACGTTTTTAACAAGTTAAAGTTACGTTTTGACAAATTAAAGTTATGTTTGACAAGTTAAAGTAGGTTTTTCACAAGTTAAAGTACATTTTTTACAAGTTGAAGTACCTTTTTACAAGTTAAAGTACATTTGTTACAAGTTAAACAACATTTTTCACAAGTTAAAGTACGTTTTTTACAAGTTAATGTATGTTTTGAACAAGTTAAACTAACGTTTTGACAAGTTAAAGTTACGTTTTGACAAGTTAATGTAGGTTTTTTACAAATTAAAGTTACGTTTTGACAAGTTAAAGTACGTTTTTTACAAGTTAATGTATGTTTTTAACAACTTAAACTTACGTTTTGACAAGTTAAAGTTATGTTTTGACAAGTTAATGTAGGTTTTTTACAAGTTAAAGTTACGTATTGACAAGTTAAAATTCGTTTTTTACAAGTTAAAGAACGTTTTTTACAAGTTAAAGTACGTTTTTAACAAGTTAAAGTTACGTTTCGACATGTTAAAATACGTTTTTTACAAGTTGAAGTTACGTTTTGACAAGTTAAAATTACGTTATGACTAGTTAATGTAGGTTTTTTACAAGTTAAAGTTACGTTTTGACAAGTTAAAGTACGTTTTTTACAAGTTAAAGTACGTTTTTACAATTTAAAGTACGTTTCTAGCAAGTTAAAGTTTCGTTTTAACAAGTTAAAGTTACATTTTGACACGTTAAAATACGTTTTTTACAAGTTGAAGTACGTTTTTTACAAGTTGAAGTACGTTTTTTTCAAGTTAAAGTAAGTGTTTTACAAGTTGAAGTACGTTTTTTACAAGTTAAAGTTACGTTTTAACAACTTAAAGTTACGTTTTGACACATTAAAATTACATTTTGACAAGTTAAAGTACATTTTTTACAAGTTAAGTTACGTTTTCACAAGTTAACTTACGTTTTTTACAAGTTAAACTAACGTTTTAACAAATTAAAGTTACGTTTTGACAAGTTAAAGTAGGTTTTTTACAAGTTAAAGTATGTTTTTACAGCTTGAAGTACGTTTTTACAAGTTAAACAACATTTTTGATAAGTTAAAGTACGTCTTTTAAAAGTTAATGTATGTTTTTAACAAGTTGAAGTTACGTTTTGACAAGTTAAAGTTACGTTTTGACAAGTTAAAGTAGGTTTTTTACAAGTTAAAATATGTTTTTTACAACTTGAAGTAAGTTTTTACAAGTTAAACCACATTTTTGACAAGTTAAACTTACATTTCGACATGTTAAAATACGTTTTTTACAAGTTAAAGTTACGTTTTGACAAGTTAATGTAGGTTTTTTACAAGTTTAAGTTACGTTTTTACAAGTTAAAGTACGTTTTTTACAAGTTAAAGTACGTTCTTACAAGTTAAAGTACGTTTTTAGCAAGTTAAAGTTTCGTTTTGACATGTTAGAGCTACATTTTGACACGTTAAAATACGTTTTTTACAAGTTAAAGTATGTTTTTTACAAGTTGAAGTACGTTTTTTACAAGTTAAAGTAAGTATTTTACAAGTTGAAGTACGTTTTTTACAAGTTAAAGTTACGTTTTAACAACTTAAAGTTACGTTTTGACACATTAAAATTACATTTTGACAAGTTAAAGTACGTTTTTTACAAGTTAAGGTTACGTTTTGACAAGTTAAATTACGTTTTTTTACAAGTTAAACTAACGTTTTGACAAGTTAAAGTTACGCTTTGACAAGTTAAAGTAGCTTTTTTACAAGTTAAAGTATGTTTTTTACAACTTGAAGTACGTTTTTACAAGTTAAACAACATTTTTGATAAGTTAAAGTACGTTTTTTACAAGTTAATGTATGTTTTTAACAAGTTAAAGTTATGTTTTGACAAGTTAAAGTAGGTTTTTTACAAGTTAAAGCATGTTTTTTACAACTTGAAGTAAGTTTTTACAAGTTAAACCACATTTTTGACAACTTAAAGTTACATTTCGACATGTTAAAATACGTTTTTTACAAGTTAAAGTTACGTTTTGACAAGTTAATGTAGGTTTTTTACAAGTTAAAGTTACGTTTTGACAAGTTAAAGTACGTTTTTTACAAGTTAAAGTACGTTTTTACAACTTAAAGTACGTTTTTAGCAAGTTAAAGTTTCGTTTTGACATGTTAAAGATACATTTTGACACGTTAAAATACGTTTTTTACAAGTTAAAGTACGTTTTTTACAAGTTGAAGTACGTATTTTACAAGTTAAAGTATGTGTTTTACAAGTTGAAGTCTGTTTTTTACACGTTAAAGTTACGTTTTAACAACTTAAAGTTACGTTCTGACACATTAAAATTACATTTTGACAAGTTAAAGTACGTTTTTTACAAGTTAAAGTTACGTTTTGACAAGTTAAATTACGTTATTAACAAGTTAAACTTACTTTTTGACAAATTAAAGTTACGTTTTGACATTTTAAAGTAGGATTTTTACAAGTTAAAGTACTTTTTTTACACGTTAAACCACATTTTTGACAAGTTAAAATACGTTTTTTACAAGTTAATGTGTGTTTTTAAGAAGTTAAAGTTACGTTTTGACAAGTTAAAGTTACGTTTTGACAAGTTAAAGTAGGTATTTTACAAGTTGAAGTACGTTTCTTACAAGTTAAAGTAAGTGTTTTATAAGTTGAAGTACGTTTTTTACAAGTTGAAGTTACGTTTTAACAACTTAAAGTTACGTTTTGACACATTAAAATTACATTTTGACAAGTTAAGGTACGTTTTTTACAAGTTAAAGTTACGTTTTGACAAGTTAAATTACGTTTTAAACAAGTTAAACTTACTTTTTGACATATTAAAGTTACATTTTGACATGTTAAAGTAGGTTTTTTACATGCTAAAATACTTTTTTAAAATTTGAAGTACGTTTTTACAAGTTAAAGTACATTTGTAACAAGTTAAACCACATTTTTTACAAGTTAAAATACGTTTTTTACAAGTTAATGTGTGTTATTAACAAGTTAAATTTACGTTTTGACATGTTAAAGTTACGTTTTGACAAGTTAAAGTAGGTTTTTTTACAAGTTAAAGTATGTGTTTTACAATTTGAAGTAAGTTTTTACAAGTTAAACCACATTTTTGACAAATTAAAATACGTTTTTTACAAGTTAATATAGGTTTTTACAAGTTATATTTTGACAAGTTAATGTAGGTTTTTTATAAGTTAAAGTTACGTATTGACAAGTTAAAATACATTTTTTTACAAGTTAAAGAACTTTTTTTACAAGTTAAAGTACGTTTTTAACAAGTTAAAGTTACGTTTTGACAAATTAAAGTTACATTTCGACATGTTAAAATACATTTTTGACAAGTTAAAGTTACGTTTTGACAAGTTAAAGTATATTTTTTACAAGTTAAAGTTACGTTTTGACAAGTTAAATTACGTTCTTAACAAGTTAAACTTACTTTTTGACAAATTAAAGTTACGTTTTGACATTTTAAAGTAGGATTTTTACAAGTTAAAATACTTTTTTTACAAGTTGAAGTACGTTTTTACAAGTTAAAGTACTTTTCTAACACGTTAAACCACATTTTTGACAAGTTAAAATACGTTTTTTAAAAGTTAATGTGTGTTTTTAACAAGTTAAAGTTACGTTTTGACAAGTTAAAGTTACGTTTTGACAAGTTAAAGTAGGTTTTTTACAAGTTGAAGTACGTTTTTTACAAGTTAAAGTAAGTGTTTTACAAGTTGAAGTACGTTTTTTACAAGTTGAAGTTACGTTTTAACAACTTAAAGTTACGTTTTGACACATTAAAATTACATTTTGACAAGTTAAGGTACGTTTTTTACAAGTTAAAGTTACGTTTTGACAAGTTAAATTACGTTTTAAACAAGTTAAACTTACGTTTTTACAAGTTAAAGTACTTTTTTTACAAGTTGAAGTACGTTTTTACAAGTTAAAGTACATTTGTAACAAGTTAAACCACATTTTTACAAGTTAAAGTACTTTTTTTACAAGTTGAAGTACGTTTTTACAAGTTAAAGTACATTTGTAACAAGTTAAACCACATTTTTGACAAGTTAAAATACGTTTTTTACAAATTAATGTGTGTTATTAACAAGTTAAATTTACGTTTTGACAAGTTGAAGTTACGTTTTGACAAGTCAAAGTAGGTTTTTTACAAGTTAAAGTATGTGTTTTACAATTTGAAGTAAGTTTTTACAAGTTAAACCACATTTTTGACAAATTAAAATACGTTTTTTACAAGTTAATGTAGGTTTTTACAAGTTATGTTTTGACAAGTTAATGTAGGTTTTTTACAAGTTAATGTTACGTATTGACAAGTTAAAATATGTTTTTTACAAGTTAAAGAACTTTTTTACAAGTTAAAGTACGTTTTTAACAAGTTAAAGTTACGTTTTGACAAATTAAAGTTACATTTCGACATGTTAAAATACATTTTTGACAAGTTAAAGTTACGTTTTGACAAGTTAAAGTTACGTTTTGACAAGTTAAAGTTACGTTTTGACAAGTTAATGTAGGTTTTTTACAAGTTAAAGTTAGGTTTTGACAAGTTAAAGTACGATTTTTACAAGTTAAAGTACGTTTTTACAAGTTAAAGTACGTTTTTAGCAAGTTAAAGTTTCGTTTTGACAAGTTAAAGTTACATTTTGACACGTTAAAATACGTTTTTTACAAGTTAAAGTACGTTTTTTACAACTTGAAGTACGTTTTTTACAATTTAAAGTAAGTGTTTTACAAGTTGAAGTACGTTTTTTACAAGTTAAAGTACATTTTTTACCAGTTAAAGTTACTTTTTAACAACTTATAGTTACGTTTTGACACATTAAAATTACATTTTGACAAGTTAAAGTACGTTTTTTACAAGTTAAAGTTACGTTTTGACAAGTTAAATTACGTTTTTTACAAGTTAAACTTACGTTTTTACAAGTTAAAGTTACGTTTTGACAAGTTAAAGTAGGTTTTTTACAAGTTAACTTGTCAAAACGTAACTTTAACTTGTAAAAAACGTACTTTAACTTGTAAAAAGCGTAATTTCAATTGTCAAAATGTAACTTTAACTTGTCAAAACGTAACTTTAACTTGTTAAAAACGTACTTCAACTTGTAAAAAACGTACTTTAACTTGTAAAAAACCGTATTTTAACTTGTCAATATGTAACTTTAACTTGTTAAAACGGAACTTTAACTTGTTAAAAACGTACTTTAACTTATAAAAACGTACTCTAACTTGTAAAAAACGTACTTTAACTTGTCAAAACGTAAGTTTAACTTGTTAAAAACGTACTTTAACTTGTAAAAAAAGTACTTTAACTAGTAAAAAACATACTTTAACTTGTAAAAAACGTATTTTAACTTGTCAAAACCTACCTTTAAATTGTAAAAAATGTATCTTTAAATTGTCAAAATATAGTTTTAAGATGTCAAAATGAAACTTTATGTTGTCAAAATGTAAATTTAACTAGGAGAAAAAGTATCTTTAACTTGTCTAAATGTAACTTTAAAATGTCAAAAAGTAACCTTAACTTGTCAAAACTTAACTTGTAAAAAAAGGAAACTTTAACTTGTACAAAAAGTAACTTTAATTTGTCAAACGTAACTCTAACTTGTTACAACGTAACTTTACCTTGTAATAAACGTAACTTTAAATTGTTAAAATGTATCTTTTTCTTGTCAAAACGTAACTTTAATTAGAAAATAACGTAACTTTAACTTGTCAAAATGTAACTTTAACTTGTCAAAATGTAAATTTAACTTGTAAAAAACGTATCTTTAACTTGTCTAAATGTAACGTTAAAATGTCAAAGTGTAACTTTAACTTGTCAAAACGTAACTATAACTTGTAAAAAAAGTAAATTTAATTTGTCAAACGTAACATTAACTTGTTAAAACGTAACTTTACCTTATAAAAAACGTAACTTTCACTTGTCAAAATATAACTTTAACTTGTCAAAACGTACCTTTAACATGTAAAAAACGTATTTTTAACTTGTCCAAATGTAACTCTAAAATGTCAAAATGTAACATTAACTTGTCGAAACGTAAATTTAACTTGTAATATACTTATCTTTAACTTGCCTAAATGTAATATTAAAATGTCTAAGTGTAACTTTAACTTGTAAAAACATTACTTTAATTTGAAAAAACGGAAATATAATTTGTAAAAAAAGTAACTTTAACTTGTTAAAACATAAATTTACCTTGTAAAAAAATGTAAGTTTAACTTGTCAAAATGTAATTTTAACTTGTCAAAACGTACCTTTAACTTGTAAAAAACGTATCTTTAAATTGTCAAAATGTAACTTTAAAATGTCATAATATAAATTTATCTTGTCAAAACGTAACTTTAACTTATAAAAAATGTATCTTTAACTTGTCTAAATGTAACTTTAAATGTTAAAGTGTAACTTGAACTTGTCAAAGCATAACTTTCATTTTTAAAAAACGTAACTTTAACTTGTAAAAATAGTAAATTTAATTTGTCAAACGTAACTTTAACTTGTTAAAACGTAACTTTAACTTGTCAAAATGTAACTTTAACTTGTCAAAACGTACCTTTAACTTGTAAAAAACGTATCTTTAAATTGTCAAAATGCAACTTTAAAATATTAAAATATAACTTTATCTATTCAAAACGTAACTTTAGCTTGTAAAAATCGTATTTTTAACTTGTCAAAATATAACTTTAGAATGTCAAAATGTAACTTTAATTTGCCAAAATGTATCTTTAACTTGTCAAAATGGAACTTTAAAATATCAAAATTTAAAATTAACTTGTCAAAATATAACTTTAACTTGTCAAAACGTAATTTTAACTTGCAATATGCGTATATTTAAGTTGTCAAAATGTAACTTTAAAATGTAAAAATGTAACATTCCCTTGTTAACACGTAAATTTAACTTGTGAAAACCGTATATTTAACTTGTCAAAATGTATCTTTATCTTGTCAAAACATAACTTTAACTTGTCAAAACGTAACTTTAATTTTTATAAAAACGTAACTATAACTTGTAAAAAAAGTAAATTTAATTGGTCAAACGTAACTTTAACTTGTCAAAACGTAACTTTTTCTTGTAAAAAACGTAACTTTAACTTGTCAAAATATACCTTTAACTTTTTAAAAACGTATCTTTAAATTGCCAAAAAACGTAACTTTAACTTGAAAAAACGTATCTTTAACTTGTCAAAATATAACTTCAAAATGTCAATATGTAATATTAACTTGTCAAAATGTAAATTTAACTTGTAAAAGCATATCTTTAACTTCTCTAAATAAAACGTTAAAATTTCAAAGTGTAAGTTTAACTTGTCAAAACGTAACTTTAATTTGTAAAAAATGTAACTATAACTTTTAGAAAAAGTAAATTTAATTTGTCAAACGTAACTTTAACTTGTTTAAATGTAACTTTATCTTGTCAAAACGTAATTTGAACTTGTTAAAAATTAACTTTAACATGTTAAAATGTGACTTTAAAAAGTCAAAATGTAACTTTACCTTGTCAAAACGTTACTTTAACTTGTAAAAACCGTATCTTTAACTTGTCAAAACGTAACTTAAAAATGTTAAAATGTATCTTTAACTTGTCAAATTGTAATTTTAACTTGTAAAAACGTAACTATAAATTGTAAAAAATGTATCTTTAAATTGGCAAAATATAACTTTTAAATGTCAAAATGTAATATTAACTTGTCAAAACGTAAATTTAACTTGTAAAAAAGGTATCTTTAACTTGTCTAAATGTAACTTTAAAATGTCAAAATGTAACTTTAACTTGTCAAAACGTAACTTTATCTTGTCAAAACGTAAATTTAACTTGTAAAAGAAGCGTATCTTTAACTTGTCTAAATGTAATTTTAAAATGCCAAAATGTAACTTTAACTTGTCAGAACTTAACTTTAACTTGTAAAAAAACGAAACTTAACTTTTACAAAATGTAACTTTAATTTGTCAAACGTAACTCTATCTTCTTACAACGTAACTTTACCTTGTAAAAAACGTAACTTTAAATTGTCAAAATGTATCTCTATCTTGTCAAAACATAACTTTAACTTGTAAATAACGAAACATTAACTTATCAAAACGTATCTTTAAATGGTCAAAAACGTAATTTTAACTTGTAAAAAACGTATCTTTAACTTGTCAAAATTTAACTTTAAAATGTCAATATGTAACATTAACTTGTCAAAATGTACATTTAACTTGTAAAAAATGTATCTTTAACTTGTCTAAATGTAACGTTAAAATGTTAAAGTGTAACTTTAACTTGTCAAAACGTAACTTTAATTTGTAAAAAACGTAACTATAACTTTTAAAAAAAGTAAATTTAATTTGTCAAACGTAACTTTAACTTGTTTAAACGTAACTTTACCTTGTAAAAAACGTAACTTTCACTTGTCAAAATGTAACTTTAACTTGTCAAAACGTACATTTAACTTGTATAAAACGTATCTTTAAATTCTCAAAATGAAACTTTAAAATGTCAAAATATAACTTTATCTTGTCAAAACGTAAATTTAACTTGTAAAAATAGTATCTTTAACTTGTCAAAATGTAACTTTAAAATGTCCAAATGTAACTTTAATTTGCCAAAATGTATCTTTAACTTATCGAAATGTAACTTTAAAATGTCAAAATTTAAAATTAACTTGTCAAAATGTAACTTTAACTTGTCAAAACGTAACTTTAACTTGTAATATGCGTATCTTTAACTTGACAAAATGTAACTTTAAAATGTCAAAATGTAACATTCACTTGTCAACACGTAAATTTAACTTGTAAACCGTATCTTTAGCTTGTCAAAACGTAACTTTATCAAGTCAATACGTAATTTGAACTTGTAAAAAAAAAAACTTTAACATGTCAAAATGTAACTTTAAAATGTCAAAATGTAACTTTAAATTGTCAAAACGTTACTTAAACTTGTAAAAAACGTATCTTTAACTTGTCAAAAGTAACTTAAAAATGTTAAAATGTAACTTTAACTTGTCAAATTGTAATTTTAACTTGTAAAAACGTAACTATAACTTGTAAAAAACGTATCTTTAAATTGTCAAAATATAACTTTTAAATGGCAAAATGTAACACTAACTTTTCAAAACGTAAATTTAACTTGTAAAAAAAGTATCTTTAACTTGTGTAAATGTAACTTTAAAATGTCAAAATGTAACTTTAACTTGTAAAAACGGTACTTTAATTTGAAAAAAACGTAAATATAACTTGTAAAAAACGTAACTTTAATTTGTCAAAACGTAACTTTACCTTGTAAAAAACGTAATTTAAACTTGTCAAAATGTAAATTTAACTTGTAATAAACATATTTTTAACTTGTTTAAATGTAACTTTAAAATGTCTAAGTGTAACTTTAACATGTTAAAACATAAATTTACCTTGTAAAAAATGTAAGTTTAACTTGTCAAAATGAAACTTTAACTTGTCAAAACGTACCTTTAAGTTGTAAAAAACGTAGCCTTAAATTGTCGAAATGTAACTTTAAAATGTCAAAATGTAACTTTATCTTGTCAAAACGTAACTTTAACTTGTAAAAAACGTATCTTTAACTTGTCAAAACGTAACTTAAAAATGTTAAAATGTAAGTTTAACTTGTCAAATTGTAATTTTAACTTGTAAAAACGTAACTATAACTTGTAAAAAACGTATCTTTAAATTGTCAAAATATAACTTTAAGATGTTAAAATGTAACTTTATCTTGTCAAAAATTAAATTTAACTTGGAAAAAAGGTATCCTTAACTTGTTTAAATTTAACTTTAAAATGTCAAAATGTAACTTTAACTTGTAAAAACGTTACTTTAATTTGAAAAAAAAGTAAATATAACTTGTAATTAAAGTATATTTAATTTGTCAAACATAACTATAACTTGTAAAAAACGTATCTTTAAATTGTCTAAATGTAACTTTAAAATGTGAAAATGTAATTTTAACTTGTCAAACCTTAACTTTAACTTGTAAAAAAACGAAACTTTAACTTGTAAAAAAAGTACCATTAATTTGTAAAAAATAACTCTAACTTTTTACAACGTAACATTACCTTGTAAAAAACGTAACTTTTAATTGTCAAAATGTATCATTATCTTGTCAAAACGTAACTTTAACTTGTAAATAACGTAACTTTAACTTGTCAAATTGTAACTTTAACTTGTCAAAACATAGCTTTAACTTGTAAAAAACGTATCTTTAACTTGTCAAAATGTAACTTTAACTTGTCAAAACATAGTTGTAACTTGTAAAAAATGTATATTTATCTTGTCAAAATGTAACTTTAAAATGTCAAAATGTAACATTAGCTTGTCAAAACGTAAATTTAACTTGTAAAAAACGTATGTTTAACTTGTCTTAATGTAACTTTAAAATGTCAAAGTGTAACTTTAACTTGTAAAAAAAGTAAATTTGATATGTCAAACGTAATTTTAACTTGTTAAAACGTAAATTTACCTTTTAAAAAACGTAACTTTAACCTGTAAAATATAACGTTAACTTGTTAAAACGTACCTTTAACATGTAAAAAACATATTAAATTGTCAAAATGGAACTTGAAAATGTCAATATATTACTATATCTTGTCAAAACGTAACTTTAACTTGTAAAAAACGTAACTTTAACATGTCAAAACGTAACATTAAAATGTTAAAATGTAACTTTAACTTGTCAAATTGTAATTTTAACTTGTAAAAACGTAACTATAACTTGTAAAAAACGTATCTTTAAATTGTCAAAATATAACTTTTAAATGTCAAAATGTAACTTGAACTTGTCAAAACATAACTTTAAATTGTAAAAAAACGAAACTTTAACTTGTTAAAAAAGTAACTTTAATTTGTCAAACGTAACTCTTACTTGTTACAACGTAACTTTACCTTGTAAAAAACGTAACTTTAAATTGTCAAAATATATCTTTATATTGTCAAAACGTAACTTTATCTTGTAAATAACGTAACTTTAACTTGTCAAAATGTAACTTTAACTTGTCAAAACGAAACTTTAACTTGTAATAAATGTATCTTTAACTAGTCAAAATGTAACTTTAAAATGTCAATATGTAAAATTAAATTGTCAAAACGTAAATTAACTTGTAAATAACGTATCTTAATTTCTTTTAAGTGTAACTTTAAAATGTCAAAGTGTAACTTTAACTTGTCAAAACGTAACTTTAATTTTTATAAAAACATAACTATAACTTGTAAAAAAAGTAAATTTAATTTGTCAAACGTAACTTTAACTTGTCAAAACATAACTTTATCTTGTAAAAAACGTAACTTTAACTTGTCAAAATGTAACTTTAACTTGTCAAAAAATATCTTTAACTTTTAAAAAACGTATCTTTAAATTGCTAAAATCGTAACTTTAACTTGTAAAAAATGTATATTTAACTTGTCAAAATGTAAGTTCAAAATGTCAATTTGTAACATTACCATGTCAAAATTTAATTTTAGCTTGTAAAAAACGTATCTTTAACTTTTCTAAATAAAACGTTAAAATGTCAAAGTATAACCTTAACTTGTCAAAACGTAACTTTAATTTGTAAAAAACGTAACTAAAACTTAAAAAAAAGTTTAATTTAATTTGTCAAACGTAACTTTAACTTGTTAAAACGTAACTTTACGTTGTAAAAAACGTAACTTTCACTTGTCAAAATGTCTTTAACTTGTCAAAATGTACCTTTAATTTGTATTAAACGTATCTTTAAATTGTCAAAATGAAGCTTTAAAATTTCAAAATATAACTTTATCTTGTCAAAACGTAAATTGAACTTGGAAAAATCGTATCTTTAACTTGTCAAAATGTAACTTTAAAATATCAAAATTTAAAATTAACTTGTCAAAATATAACTTTAACTTGTCAAAATGTAACTTTAACTTGCAATATTCGTATATTTAAGTTGTCAAAATGTAACTTTAAAATGTCAAAATGTAACATTCCCTTATAAACACGTAAATTTAACTTGTGAAAACCGTATCTTTAGCTTGTCAAAATGTAACTTAATCTTGTCAAAACGTAATTTGAACTTGTAAAAAACTATGTTAAACTTGTCGAAATGTAACTTTAAAATGTTAACATGTAACTTTAACTTGTCAAAACGTTACTTTAACTTATAAAAAACGTATCTTTAACTTGTCAAAACGTAACTTTAAAATGTCAAAATGTAACATTAACTTGTCAAAACGTAAATTTCACTTGTAAAAAACGTATGTTTAACTTGTCTTAATGTAACTTTAAAATGTCAAAGTGTAACTTTAACTTGTAAAAACGTTACTTTAATTTGAAAAAAACGTAAATATAACTTGTAAAAAAGTAAATTTGATTTGTCAAAGTAAACTTAACTTGTTAAAACGTAAATTTCCCTTGTAAATAACGTAAGTTTAACTTATAAAAATATAACTTTAACTTTTCAAAACGTACCTTTAACAAATGTAAAAAAACGTATCTTTAAAGTGTCCAAATGTAACTTTAAAATGTCAAAATATAACTTTATCTTGTCAAAACGTAACTTTAACTTGTAAAAAACGTATCTTTAACTTGTCAAAACGTAACATAAAAATGTTAAAATGTAACTTTAACTTGTCAAATTGTAATTTTAACTTGTAAAAACGTAACTATAACCTGTAAAAAACGTATCTTTAAATTGTCAAAATATAAATTTTAAATTGTCAAAATGTAACTTTATCTTGTCAAAACGTAAATTTAACTTGTAAAAAGCGTATCTTTAACTTGTCTAAATGTAACTTTAAAATGTCAAAATGTAACTTTAACTTGTCAAAACTTAACTTTAACTTGTAAAAAACGAAACTATAACTTGTAAAAAACGTATCTTTAAATTGTCAAAATATAACTTTTAAATGTCAGAATGTAACATTAACTTGTCAAAACGTAAATTTAACTTGTAAAAAAGGTATCTTTAACTTCTATAAATGTAACTTTAAATGTCAAAATATAACTTTAAGTTGTCAAACCTTAACTTTAACTTGTAAAAAAACGAAACTTTAACTTGTAAAAAAAGTAGCTTTAATTTGTAAAAAGTCACTCTAACTTGTTACAATGTAACTTTACCTTGTAAAAAACGTAACTTTTAATTGTCAAAATGTATCTTTATCTTGTCAAAACGTAACTTTAACTTGTAAATAACGTAACTTTAACTTGTCAAAATGTAACTTTAACTAGTCAAAACATAGCTTTAACTTGTAAAAAACGTATCTTTAACTTCTCAAAATGAAACTTTAAAATGTCAAAATATAACATTAACTTGTCAAAACGTGAATTTCACTTGTAAAAAACGTATGTTTAACTTGTCTTAATGTAACTTTAAAATGTCAAAGTGTAACTTTAACTTCTAAAAACGTTACTTTAATTTGAAAAAACCGTAAATATAACTTGTAAAAAAAGTAAATTTGATTTGTCAAAGTAAACTTAACTTGTTAAAACGTAAATTTCCCTTGTAAATAACGTAAGTTTAACTTATCAAAATATAACTTTAACTTTTCAAAACGTACCTTTAACAAATGTAAAAAAACGTATCTTTAAAGTGTCCAAATGTAACTTTAAAATGTCAAAATATAACTTTATCTTGTCAAAACGAAACTTTAACTTGTAAAAAACGTATCTTTAACTTGTCAAAACGTAACATAAAAATGTTAAAATGTAACTTTAACTTGTCAAATTGTAATTTTAACTTGTAAAAACGTAACTATAACCTGTAAAAAACGTATCTTTAAATTGTCAAAATATAAATTTTAAATTGTCAAAATGTAACTTTAAATTGTCAAAAAGTAACTTTATCTTGTCAAAACGTAAATTTAACTTGTAAAAACCGTATCTTTAACTTGTCTAAATGTAACTTTAAAATGTCAAAATGTAACTTTAACTTGTCAAAACTTAACTTTAACTTGTAAAAAACGAAACTATAAATTGTAAAAAGCGTATCTTTAACTTGTCTAAATGTAACTTTAAAATGTCAAAATGTAATTTAACTTGTCAAAACTTAACTTTAACTTGTAAAAAACGAAACTATAACTTGTACAAAACGTATCTTTAAATTGTCAAAATATAACTTTTAAATGTCAAAATGTAACATTAACTTGTCAAAACGTAAATTTAACTTGTAAAAAAGGTATCTTTAACTTGTGTAAATGTAATTTTAAAATGTCAAAATATAATTTTAAGTTTACAAACCTTAACTTTAACTTGTAAAAAAACGAAACTTTAACTTGTAAAAAAAGTAGCTTTAATTTGTAAAAAGTCACTCTAACTTGTTACAACGTAATTTTACCTTCTAAAAAACGTAACTTTTAATTGTCAAAATGTATCTTTATCTTGTCAAAATGTAACTTTAACTTGTAAATAACGTAACTTTAACTTGTCAAAATGTAACTTTAACTTGTCAAAACATAGCTTTAACTTGTAAAAAACGTATCTTTAACTTCTCAAAATGTAACTTTAAAATGTCAAAATATAACATTAAATTGTCAAAACGTGAATTTCACTTGTAAAAAACGTATGTTTAACTTGTCTTAATGTAACTTTAAAATGTCAAAGTGTAACTTTAACTTCTAAAAACGTTACTTTAATATGAAAAAAACGTAAATATAACTTGTAAAAAAAGTAAATTTGATTTGTCAAAGTAAACTTAACTTGTTAAAACGTAAATTTCCCTTGTAAATAACGTAAGTTTAGCTTATCAAAATATAACTTTAACTTTTCAAAACGTACCTTTAACAAATGTAAAAAACGTATCTTTAAATTGTCAAAATGTAACTTTAAAATGTCAAAATATAACTTTATCTTGTCAAAACGAAACTTTAACTTGTAAAAAACGTATATTTAACTTGTCAAAACGTAACATAAAAATGTTAAAATGTAACTTTAACTTGTCAAATTGTAATTTTAACTTGTAAAAACGTAACTATAACCTGTAAAAAACGTATCTTTAAATTGTCAAAATATAAATTTTAAATTGTCAAAATGTAAATTTAAATTGTCAAAATGTAACTTTATCTTGTCAAAACGTAAATTTAACTTGTAAAAAGCGTATCTTTAACTTGTCTAAATGTAACCTTAAAATGTCAAAATGTAATTTAACTTGTCAAAACTTAACTTTAACTTGTAAAAAACGAAACTATAACTTGTACAAAACGTATCTTTAAATTGTCAAAATATAACTTTTAAATGTCAAAATGTAACATTAACTTGTCAAAACGTAAATTTAACTTGTAAAAAAGGTATCTTTAACTTGTGTAAATGTAATTTTAAAATGTCAAAATATAATTTTAAGTTTACAAACCTTAACTTTAACTTGTAAAAAAACGAAACTTTAACTTGTAAAAAAAGTAGCTTTAATTTGTAAAAAGTCACTCTAACTTGTTACAACGTAACTTTACCTTCTAAAAAACGTAACTTTTAATTGTCAAAATGTATCTTTATCTTGTCAAAACGTAACTTTAACTTGTAAATAACGTAACTTTAACTTGTCAAAATGTAACTTTAACTTGTCAAAACATAGCTTTAACTTGTAAAAAACGTATCTTTAACTTCTCAAAATGTAACTTTAAAATGTCAAAATATAACATTAAATTGTCAAAACGTGAATTTCACTTGTAAAAAACGTATGTTTAACTTGTCTTAATGTAACTTTAAAATGTCAAAGTGTAACTTTAACTTCTAAAAACGTTACTTTAATTTGAAAAAAACGTAAATAAAACTTGTAAAAAAAGTAAATTTGATTTGTCAAAGTAAACTTAACTTGTTAAAACGTAAATTTCCCTTGTAAATAACGTAAGTTTAACTTATCAAAATATAACTTTAACTTTTCAAAACGTACCTTTAACAAATGTAAAAAACGTATCTTTAAATTGTCAAAATGTAACTTTAAAATGTCAAAATATAACTTTATCTTGTCAAAACGTAACTTTAACTTGTAAAAAACGTATCTTTAACTTGTCAAAACATAACATAAAAATGTTAAAATGTAACTTTAACTTGTCAAATTGTAATTTTAACTTGTAAAAACGTAACTAGAACTTGTAAAAAACGTATCTTTAAATTGTCAAAATATAAATTTTAAATTGTCAAAATGTAACTTTAAATTGTCAAAATGTAACTTTAAATTGTCAAAATGTAACTTTATCTTGTCAAAACGTAAATTTAACTTGTAAAAACCGTATCTTTAACTTGTCTAAATATAACTTTAAAATGTCAAAATGTAACTTTAACTGGTCAAAACTTAACTTTAATTTGTAAAAAACGAAACTATAACTTGTAAAAAACGTATCTTTAAATTGTCAAAATATAACTTTTAAATGTCAAAATGTAACATTAACTTGTCAAAACGTAAATTTAACTTGTAAAAAAAGGTATCTTTAACTTGTGTAAATGTAACTTTAAAATGTCAAAATATAACTTTAAGTTGTCAAACCGTAACTTTACCTTGTAAAAAACGTAACTTTTAATTGTCAAAATGTATCTTTATCTTGTCAAAACGTAACTTTAACTTGTAAATAACGTAACTTTAACTTGTCAAAATGTAACTTTAACTTGTCAAAACATAGCTTTAACTTGTAAAAAACGTATCTTTAACTTGTCAAAATGTAACTTTAAATTGTCAAAATGTAACATTAACTTGTAAAAACGTAAATTTCACTTGTAAAAAACGTATGTTTAACTTGTCTTAATGTAACTTTAAAATGTCAAAATGTAACATTAACTTGTCAAAACGTGAATTTCACTTGTAAAAAACGTACGTTTAACTTGTCTTAATGTAACTTTAAAATGTCAAAGTGTAACTTTAACTTGTAAAAACGTTACTAGAATTTTAAAAAAACGTAAATATAACTTGTAAAAAAAGTAAATTTGATTTGTCAAAGTAAACTTAACTTGTTAAAACGTAAATTTCCCTTGTAAATAACGTAAGTTTAACTTCTCAAAATATAACTTTAACTTTTCAAAACGTACCTTTAACAAATGTAAAAAATGTATCTTTAAATTGTCAAAATGTAACTTTAAAATGTTAAAATATAACTTTATCTTGTCAAAACGTAACTTTAACTTGTAAAAAACGTATCTTTAACTTGTTAAAACGTAACATAAAAATGTTAAAATGTAACTTTAACTTGTCAAATTGTAATTTTAACTTGTAAAAACGTAACTATAACCTGTAAAAAACGTATCTTTAAATTGTCAAAATGTAACTTTAAATTGTCAAAAAGTAACTTTATCTTGTCAAAAAGTAAATTTAACTTGTAAAAATCGTATCTTTAACTTGTCTAAATGTAACTTTAAAATGTCAAAATGTAACTTTAACTTGTCAAAACTTAACTTTAACTTGTAAAAAACGAAACTATAACTTGTAAAAAACGTATCTTTAAATTGTCAAAATATAACTTTTAAATGTCAAAATGTAACATTAACTTGTCAAAACGTAAATTTAACTTGTAAAAAAAGGTATCTTTAACTTCTGTAAATGTAACTTTAAAATGTCAAAATATAACTTTAAGTTGTCAAACCTTAACTTTAACTTGTAAAAAAACGAAACTTTAACTTGTAAAAAAAGTAGCTTTAATTTGTAAAAAGTCACTCTAACTTGTTACAACGTAACTTTACCTTGTAAAAAACGTAACTTTTAATTGTCAAAATGTATCTTTATCTTGTCAAAACGTAACTTTAACTTGTAAATAACGTAACTTTAACTTGTGAAAATGTAACTTTAACTTGTCAAAACATAGCTTTAACTTGTAAAAAACGTATCTTTAACTTGTCAAAATGTAACTTTAAAATGTCAAAATGTAACATTAACTTGTAAAAACGTAAATTTCACTTGTAAAAAACGTATGTTTAACTTGTCTTAATGTAACTTTAAAATGTCAAAATGTAACATTAACTTGTCAAAACGTGAATTTCACTTGTAAAAAACGTACGTTTAACTTGTCTTAATGTAACTTTAAAATGTCAAAGTATAACTTTAACTTGTAAAAACGTTATTTTAATTTGAAAAAAACGTAAATATAACTTGTAAAAAAAGTAAATTTGATTTGTCAAAGTAAACTTAACTTGTTAAAACGTAAATTTCCCTTGTAAATAACGTAAGTTTAACTTATCAAAATATAACTTTAACTTGTCAAAACGTACCTTTATCAAATGTAAAAAACGTATCTTTAAATTGTCAAAATGTAACTTTAAAATGTCAAAATATAACTTTATCTTGTCAAAACGTAACTTTAACTTGTAAAAAACGTATCTTTAACTTGTCAAAACGTAACATAAAAATGTTAAAATGTAACTTTATCTTGTCAAATTGTAATTTTAACTTGTAAAAACGTAACTATAACTTTTAAAAAACGTATCTTTAAATTGTCAAAATATAAATTTTAAATTGTCAAAATGTAACTTTAAATTGTCAAAATGTAAATTTATCTTGTCAAAACGTAAATTTAACTTGTAAAAACCGTATCTTTAACTTGTCCAAATATAACTTTAAAATGTCAAAATGTAACTTTAACTTGTCAAAACTTAACTTTAACTTGTAAAAAACGAAACTATAACTTGTAAAAAACGTATCTTTAAATTGTCAAAATATAACTTTTAAATGTAAAATGTAACATTAACTTGTCAAAACGTAAATTTAACTTGTAAAAAAAGGTATCTTTAACTTCTGTAAATGTAACTTTAAAATGTCAAAATATAACTTTAAGTTGTCAAACCTTAACTTTAACTTGTAAAAAAACGAAACTTTAACTTGTAAAAAAAGTAGCTTTAATTTGTAAAAAGTCACTCTAACTTGTTATAACGTAACTTTACCTTGTAAAAAACGTAACTTTTAATTGTCAAAATGTATCTTTATCTTGTCAAAACGTAACTTTAACTTGTAAATAACGTAACTTTAACTTGTCAAAATGTAACTTTAACTTGTCAAAACATAGCTTTAACTTGTAAAAAACGTATCTTTAACTTCTCAAAATGAAACTTTAAAATGTCAAAATATAACATTAACTTGTCAAAACGTGAATTTCACTTGTAAAAAACGTATGTTTAACTTGTCTTAATGTAACTTTAAAATGTCAAAGTGTAACTTTAACTTCTAAAAACGTTACTTTAATTTGAAAAAAACGTAAATATAACTTGTAAAAAAAGTAAATTTGATTTGTCAAAGTAAACTTAACTTGTTAAAACGTAAATTTCCCTTGTTAATAACGTAAGTTTAACTTATCAAAATATAACTTTAACTTTTCAAAACGTACCTTTAACAAATGTAAAAAACGTATCTTTAAATTCTCCAAATGTAACTTTAAAATGTCAAAATATAACTTTATCTTGTCAAAACGTAACTTTAACTTGTAAAAAACGTATCTTTAACTTGTTAAAACGTAACATAAAATCTTAAAATGTAACTTTAACTTGTCAAATTGTAATTTTAACTTGTAAAAACGTAACTATAACTTGTAAAAAACGTATCTTTAAATTGTCAAAATATAAATTTTAAATTGTCAAAATGTAACTTTAAATTGTCAAAATGTAACTTTATCTTGTCAAAACGTAAATTTAACTTGTAAAAACCGTATCTTTAACTTGTCTAAATATAACTTTAAAATGTCAAAATGTAACTTTAACTTGTCAAAACTTAACTTTAACTTGTAAAAAACGAAACTATAAATTGTAAAAAACGTATCTTTAAATTGTTAAAATATAACTTTTAAATGTAAAATGTAACATTAACTTGTCAAAACGTAAATTTAACTTGTAAAAAAAGGTATCTTTAACTTCTGTAAATGTAACTTTAAAATGTCAAAATATAACTTTAAGTTGTCAAACCTTAACTTTAACTTGTAAAAAAACGAAACTTTAACTTGTAAAAAAAGTAGCTTTAATTTGTAAAAAGTCACTCTAACTTGTTACAACGTAACTTTACCTTGTAAAAAACGTAACTTTTAATTGTCAAAATGTATCTTTATCTTGTCAAAACGTAACTTTAACTTGTAAATAACGTAACTTTAACTTGTCAAAATGTAACTTTAACTTGTCAAAACATAGCTTTAACTTGTAAAAAACGTATCTTTAACTTCTCAAAATGAAACTTTAAAATGTCAAAATATAACATTAACTTGTCAAAACGTGAATTTCACTTGTAAAAAACGTATGTTTAAATTGTCTTAATGTAACTTTAAAATGTCAAAGTGTAACTTTAACTTGTAAAAACGTTACTTGAATTTGAAAAAAACGTAAATATAACTTGTAAAAAAAGTAAATTTGATTTGTCAAAGTAAACTTAACTTGTTAAAACGTAAATTTCCCTTGTAAATAACGTAAGTTTAACTTATCAAAATATAACTTTAACTTTTCAAAACGTACCTTTAACAAATGTAAAAAACGTATCTTTAAATTGTCCAAATGTAACTTTAAAATGTCAAAATATAACTTTATCTTGTCAAAACGTAACTTTAACTTGTAAAAAACGTATCTTTAACTTGTCAAAACGTAACATAAAAATGTTAAAATGTAACTTTAACTTGTCAAATTGTAATTTTAACTTGTAAAAACGTAACTATAATCTGTAAAAAACGTATCTTTAAATTGTCAAAATATAAATTTTAAATTGTCAAAATGTAATTTTAAATTTTCAAAATGTAACTTCATCTTGTCAAAACGTAACTTTAACTTGTAAAAAATGTATCTTTAACTTGTCAAAACGTAACATAAAATCTTAAAATGTAACTTTATCTTGTCAAAACGTAACTTTAACTTGTAAAAAACGTATCTTTAACTTGTCAAAACGTAACATAAAATCTTAAAATGTAACTTTAACTTGTCAAATTGTAATTTTAACTTGTAAAAACGTAACTATAACTTGTAAAAAACGTATCTTTAAATTGTCAAAATATAAATTTTAAATTGTCAAAATGTAACTTTAAATTGTCAAAATGTAACTTTATCTTGTCAAAACGTAAATTTAACTTGTAAAAACCGTATCTTTAACTTGTCTAAATATAACTTTAAAATGTCAAAATGTAACATTAACTTGTCAAAACTTAACTTTAACTTGTAAAAAACGAAACTATAACTTGTAAAAAACGTATCTTTAAATTGTCAAAATATAACTTTTAAATGTAAAATGTAACATTAACTTATCAAAACGTAAACTTAACTTGTAAAAAAAGGTATCTTTAACTTCTGTAAATGTAACTTTAAAATGTCAAAATATAACTTTAAGTTTTCAAACCTTAACTTTAACTTGTAAAAAAACGAAACTTTAACTTGTAAAAAAAGTAGCTTTAATTTGTAAAAAGTCACTCTAACTTGTTAACGTAACTTTACCTTGTAAAAAACGTAACTTTTAATTGTCAAAATGTATCTTTATTTTGTCAAAACGTAACTTTAACTTGTAAATAACGTAACTTTAACTTGTCAAAATGTAACTTTATCTTGTCAAAACGTAAATTTAACTTGTAAAAACCGTATCTTTAACTTGTCTAAATATAACTTTAAAATGTCAAAATGTAACTTTAACTTGTCAAAACTTAACTTTAACTTGTAAAAAACGAAACTATAACTTGTAAAAAACGTATCTTTAAATTGTCAAAATATAACTTTTAACTGTAAAATGTAACATTAACTTATCAAAACGTAAACTTAACTTGTAAAAAAAGGTATCTTTAACTTCTGTAAATGTAACTTTAAAATGTCAAAATATAACTTTAAGTTGTCTAACCTTAACTTTAACTTGTAAAAAAACGAAACTTTAACTTGTAAAAATAGTACCTTTAATTTGTAAAAACTCACTCTAACTTGTTACAACGTAACTTTACCTTGTAAAAAACGTAACTTTTAATTGTCAAAATGTATCTTTATCTTGTCAAAACGTAACTTTAACTTGTAAATAACGTAACTTTAACTTGTCAAAATGTAACTTTAACTTGTCAAAACATAGCTTTAACTTGTAAAAAACGTATCTTTAACTTCTCAAAATGAAACTTTAAAATGTCAAAATATAACATTAACTTGTCAAAACGTGAATTTCACTTGTAAAAAACGTATGTTTAACTTGTCTTAATGTAACTTTAAAATGTCAAAGTGTAACTTTAACTTGTAAAAACGTTACTTGAATTTGAAAAAAACGTAAATATAACTTGTAAAAAAAGTAAATTTGATTTGTCAAAGTAAACTTAACTTGTTAAAACGTAAATTTCCCTTGTAAATAACGTAAGTTTAACTTATCAAAATATAACTTTAACTTTTCAAAACGTACCTTTAACAAATGTAAAAAACGTATCTTTAAATTGTCCAAATGTAACTTTAAAATGTCAAAATATAACTTTATCTTGTCAAAACGTAACTTTAACTTGTAAAAAACGTATCTTTAACTTGTCAAAACGTAACATAAAAATGTTAAAATGTAACTTTAACTTGTCAAATTGTAATTTTAACTTGTAAAAACGTAACTATAATCTGTAAAAAACGTATCTTTAAATTGTCAAAATATAAACTTTAAATTGTCAAAATGTAATTTTAAATTTTCAAAATGTAACTTCATCTTGTCAAAACGTAACTTTAACTTGTAAAAAATGTATCTTTAACTTGTCAAAACGTAACATAAAATCTTAAAATGTAACTTTATCTTGTCAAAACGTAACTTTAACTTGTAAAAAACGTATCTTTAACTTGTCAGAACGTAACATAAAATCTTAAAATGTAACTTTAACTTGTCAAATTGTAATTTTAACTTGTAAAAACGTAACTATAACTTGTAAAAAACGTATCTTTAAATTGTCAAAATATAAATTTTAAATTGTCAAAATGTAACTTTAAATTGTCAAAATGTAACTTTATCTTGTCAAAACGTAAATTTAACTTGTAAAAACCGTATCTTTAACTTGTCTAAATATAACTTTAAAATGTCAAAATGTAACTTTAACTTGTCAAAACTTAACTTTAACTTGTAAAAAACGAAACTATAACTTGTAAAAAACGTATCTTTAAATTGTCAAAATATAACTTTTAAATGTAAAATGTAACATTAACTTGTCAAAACGTAAACTTAACTTGTAAAAAAAGGTATCTTTAACTTCTGTAAATGTAACTTTAAAATGTCAAAATATAACTTTAAGTTGTCAAACCTTAACTTTAACTTGTAAAAAAACGAAACTTTAACTTGTAAAAAAAGTAGATTTAATTTGTAAAAAGTCACTCTAACTTGTTACAACGTAACTTTACCTTGTAAAAAACGTAACTTTTAATTGTCAAAATGTATCTTTATTTTGTCAAAACGTAACTTTAACTTGTAAATAACGTAACTTTAACTTGTCAAAATGTAACTTTAACTTGTCAAAACATAGCTTTAACTTGTAAAAAACGTTTTTTTTACATTCTCAAAATGAAACTTTAAAATGTCAAAATATAACATTAACTTGTCAAAACGTGAATTTCATTTGTAAAAAACGTATGTTTAACTTGTCTTAATGTAACTTTAAAATGTCAAAGTGTAATTTTAACTTCGAAAAACGTTACTTTAATTTGAAAAAAACGTAAATATAACTTGTAAAAAAGTAAATTTGATTTGTCAAGGTAAATTTAACTTGTTAATACGTAAATTTCCCTTGTAAATAACGTAAGTTTAACTTATCAAAATATAACTTTAACTTTTCAAAACGTACCTTTAACAAATGTAAAAAACGTATCTTTAAATTGTCCAAATGTAACTTTAAAATGTCAAAATATAACTTTATCATGTCAAAACGTAACTTTAACTTGTAAAAAACGTATCTTTAACTTGTCAAAACGTAACATAAAAATGTTAAAATGTAACTTTAACTTGTCAAATTGTAATTTTAACTTGTAAAAATGTAACTATAATCTGTAAAAAACGTATCTTTAAATTGTCAAAATATAAATTTTAAATTGTCAAAATGTAACTTTAAATTTTCAAAATGTAACTTTATCTTGTCAAAACGTATATTTAACTTGTAAAACCTGTATCTTTAACTTGTCTAAATATAACTTTAAAATGTCAAAATGTAACTTTAACTTGTCAAAACTTAACTTTAACTTGTAAAAAACGAAACTATAACTTGTAAAAAGCGTATCTTTAAATTGTCAAAATATAACTTTTAAATGTCAAAATGTAACATTAACTTGTCAAAACGTAAATTTAACTTGTAAAAAAGGGTATCTTTAACTTCTGTAAATGTAACTTTAAAATGTCAAAATATAACTTTAAGTTGTCTAACCTTAACTTTAACTTGTAAAAAAACGAAACTTTAACTTGTAAAAAAAGTAGCTTTAATTTGTAAAAAGTCACTCTAACTTGTTACAACGTAACTTTACCTTGTAAAAAACGTAACTTTTAATTGTCAAAATGTATCTTTATCTTGTCAAAACGTAACTTTAACTTGTAAATAACGTAACTTTAACTTGTCAAAATGTAACTTTAACTTGTCAAAACATAGCTTTAACTTGTAAAAAACGTATCTTTAACTTCTCAAAATGTAACTTTAAAATGTCAAAATATAACATTAACTTGTCAAAACGTGAATTTCACTTGTAAAAAACGTATGTTTAACTTGTCTTAATGTAACTGTAAAATGTCAAAGTGTAACTTTAACTTTTAAAAACGTTACTTGAATTTGAAAAAAACGTAAATATAACTTGTAAAAAAAGTAAATTTGATTTGTCAAAGTAAACTTAACTTGTTAAAACGTAAATTTCCCTTGTAAATAACGTAAGTTTAACTTATCAAAATATAACTTTAACTTTTCAAAACGTACCTTTAACAAATGTAAAAAACGTATCTTTAAATTGTCCAAATGTAACTTTAAAATGTAAAAATATAACTTTATCTTGTCAAAACGTAACTTTAACTTGTAAAAAACGTATCTTTAACTTGTCAAAACATAACATAAAAATGTTAAAATGTAACTTTAACTTGTCAAATTGTAATTTTAACTTGTAAAAACGTAACTATAACTTGTAAAAAATGTATCTTTAAATTGTCAAAATATAAATTTTAAATTGTCAAAATGTAACTTTAAATTGTCAAAATGTAACTTTATCTTGTCAAAACGTAAATTTAACTTGTAAAAACCGTATCTTTAACTTGTCTAAATATAACTTTCAAATGTCTAAATATAACTTTAACTTGTCAAAACTTAACTTTAACTTGTAAAAAACGAAACTATAACTTGTAAAAAACGTATCTTTAAATTGTCAAAATATAACTTTTAAATGTCAAAATGTTACATTAACTTGTCAAAACGTAAATTTAACTTGTAAAAACAGGTATCTTTAACTTCTGTAAATGTAACTTTAAAATGTCAAAATATAACTTTAAGTTGACAAACCTTAACTTTAACTTGTAAAAAAACAAAACTTTAACTTGTAAAAAAAGTAGCTTTAATTTGTAAAAAGTCACTCTAACTTGTTACAACGTAACTTTACCTTATAAAAAAGGTAACTTTTAATTGTCAAAATGTATCTTTATCTTGTCAAAACCTAACTTTAACTTGTAAATAACGTAACTTTAACTTGTCAAAATGTAACTTTAACTTGTCAAAACATAACTTTAACTTGTTAAAAACGTATCTTTAACTTCTCAAAATGTAACTTTAAAATGTCAAAATATAACATTAACTTGTCAAAACGTAAATTTCACTTGTAAAAAACGTATGTTTAACTTGTCTTAATGTAACTTCAAAATGTCAAAGTGTAACTTTAACTTGTAAAAACGTTAGTTGAATTTGAAAAAAACCTAAATATAACTTGTAAAAAAAGTAAATTTGATTAGTCAAACGTAAACTTAACTTGTTAAAACGTAAATTTCCCTTGTAAATAACGTAACCTTAACTTATCAAAATATAACTTTAACTTGTCAAAACGTACCTTTAACATGTAAAAATCGTATCTTTAAATTTTCAAAATGTAACTTTAAAATGACAAAATATAACTTTATCTTGTCAAAACGTAACTTAAACTTGTAAAAAACGTATCTTTAACATGTCAAAACGTAACATAAAAATGTTAAAATGTAACTTTAACTTGTCAAATTGTAATTTTAACTTCTAAAAACGTAACTATAACCTGTAAAAAACGTATCTTTAAATTGTCAAAATATAAATTTTAAATTGTCAAAATGTAACTTTAAATTGTCAAAATGTAACTTTATCTTGTCAAAACGTAAATTTAACTTGTAAAAACCGTATCTTTAACTTTTTTAAATATGATTTTAAAATGACAAAATGTAACTTTAACTTGTCAAAAGTTAACTTTAACTTGTAAAAAACGAAACTAAAACTTGTAAAAAACGTGTCTTTAAATTTTCAAAATATAACTTTTAAATGTCCAAATGTAACATTAACTTGTGAAAACGTAAATTTAACTTGTAAAAAAAGGTATCTTTAACTTCTGTAAATGTAACTTTAAAATGTCAAAATATAACTTTAAGTTGTCAAACCTTAACTTTAACTCGTAAAAAAAAGAAACTTTAACTTGTAAAAAAAGTAGCTTTAATTTGTAAAAAGTCACTCTAACTTCTTACAACGTAACTTTACCTTGTAAAAAACGTAACTTTTAATTGTCAAATTGTATCTTTATCTTGTCAAAACGTAACTTTAACTTGTAAATAACGTAACTTTAACTTGTCAAAATGTAACTTTAACTTGTCAAAACATAGCTTTAACTTGTAAAAAATGTATCTTTAACTTGCCAAAATGAAACTTTAAAATGTCAAAATGTAACATTAACTTGTAAAAACGTAAAATTCACTTGTAAAAAACGTATGTTTAACTTGTCTTAATGTAACTTTAAAATGTCAAAGTGTAACTTTAACTTGTAAAAACGTTACTTTAATTTGAAAAAAACGTAAATATAACTTGTAAAAAAAGTAAATTTGATTTGTCAAAGTAAACTTAACTTGTTAAAACGTAAATATCCCTTGTAAATAACGTAAGTTTAACTTATAAAAATATAACTTTAACTTTTCAAAACGTACCTTTAACAAATGTAAAAAACGTATCTTTAAATTGTCCAAATGTAACTTTAAAATGTCAAAATATAACTTTATCTTGTCAAAACGTAACTTTAACTTGTAAAAAACGTATCTTTAACTTGTCAAACGTAACATAAAAATGTTAAAATGTAACTTTAACTTGTCAAATTGTAATTTTAACTTGTAAAAACGTAACTATAACCTGTAAAAAACGTATCTTTAAATTGTCAAAATATAAATTTTAAATTGTCAAAATGTAACTTTAAATTGTCAAAATGTAACTTTATCTTGTCAAAACGTAAATTTAACTTGTAAAAACCGTATCTTTAACTTGTCTAAATATAACTTTAAAAAGTCAAAATGTAACTTTAACTTGTCAAAACTTAACTTGAACTTGTAAAAAACGAAACTATAACTTGTAAAAAACGTATCTTTAAATTGTCAAAATATAACTTTTAAATGTCAAAATGTAACATTAACTTGTCAAAACATAAATTTAACTTGTAAAAAGAGGTATCTTTAACTTCTGTAAATGTAACTTTAAAATGTCAAAATATAACTTTAAGTTGTCAAACCTTAACTTTAACTTGTAAAAAACCGAAACTTTAACTTGTAAAAAAAGTAGCTTTAATTTGTAAAAAGTCACTCTAACTTGTTACAACGTAACTTTACCTTGTAAAAAACGTAACTTTTAATTGTCAAAATGTATCTTTATCTTGTCAAAACGTAACTTTAACTTGTAAATAACGTAACTTTAACTTGTCAAAATGTAACTTTAACTTGTCAAAATGTAACTTTAACTTGTCAAAACATAGCTTTAACTTGTAAAAAACGTATCTTTAACTTGTCAAAATGTAACTTTAAAATGTCTAAATGTAACATTAACTTGTCAAAACGTGAATTTCACTTGTAAAAAACGTATGTTTAACTTGCCTTAATGTAGCTTTAAAATGTCAAAGTATAAATTTAACTTGTAAAAACGTTACTTGAATTTGAAAAAAACGTAAATATAACTTGTAAAAAAAGTAAATTTGATTTGTCAAAGTAAACTTAACTTGTTAAAACGTAAATTTCCCTTGTCAATAACGTAAGTTTAACTTATCAAAATATAACTTTAACTTTTCAAAACGTACCTTTAACAAATTTAAAAAACGTATCTTTAAATTGTCAAAATGTAACTTTAAAATGTCAAAATATAACTTTATCTTGTCAAAACGTAACTTTAACTTGTAAAAAACGTATCTTTAACTTGTCAAAACGTAACATAAAAATGTTAAAATGTAACTTTAACTTGTCAAATTGTAATTTTAACTTGTAAAAACGTATCTTTAACTTGTCAAAACGTAACATAAAAATGTTAAAATGTAACATTAACTTGTCAAAACGTAAATTTAACTTGTAAAAAAAGGAATCTTTAACTTCTGTAAATGTAACTTTAAAATGTCAAAATATAACTTTAAGTTGTCCAACCTTAACTTTAACTTGTAAAAAAACGAAACTTTAACTTGTAAAAAAAGTAGCTTTAATTTGTAAAAAGTCACTCTAACTTGTTACAACGTAACTTTACCTTGTAAAAAACGTAACTTTTAATTGTCAAAATGTATCTTTATCTTGTCAAAACGTAACTTTAACTTGTAAATAACGTAACTTTAACTTGTCAAAATGTAACTTTAACTTGTCAAAACATAGCTTTAACTTGTAAAAAACGTATCTTTAACTTGTCAAAATGTAACTTTAAAATGTCAAAATGTAAAATTAACTTGTCAAAACGTAAATTTCACTTGTAAAAAACGTATGTTTAACTTGTCTTAATGTAACTTTAAAATGTCAAAGTGTAACTTTAACTTGTAAAAACGTTACTTGAATTTGAAAAAAACCTAAATATAACTTGTAAAAAAAGTAAATTTGATTTGTCAAACGTAAACTTAACTTGTTAAAACGTAAATTTCCCTTGTAAATAACGTATCCTTAACTTATCAAAATATAACTTTAACTTGTCAAAACGTAACTTAAACTTGTAAAAAACGTATCTTTAACTTGTCAAAACGTAACATAAAAATGTTAAAATGTAACTTTAACTTGTCAAATTGTAATTTTAACTTCTAAAAACGTAACTATAACCTGTAAAAAACGTATCTTTAAATTGTCAAAATATAAATTTTAAATTGTCAAAATGTAACTTTAAATTGTCAAAATGTAACTTTATCTTGTCAAAACGTAAATTTAACTTGTAAAAACCGTATCTTTAACTTGTTTAAATATGATTTAAAAATGTCAAAATGTAACTTTAACTTGTCAAAACTTAACTTTAACTTGTAAAAAACGAAACTATAAATTGTAAAAAACGTATCTTTAAATTGTTAAAATATAACTTTTAAATGTAAAATGTAACATTAACTTGTCAAAACGTAAATTTAACTTGTAAAAAAAGGTATCTTTAACTTCTGTAAATGTAACTTTAAAATGTCAAAATATAACTTTAAGTTGTCAAACCTTAACTTTAACTTGTAAAAAAATGAAACTTTAACTTGTAAAAAAAGTAGCTTTAATTTGTAAAAAGTCACTCTAACTTGTTACAACGTAACTTTACCTTGTAAAAAACGTAACTTTTAATTGTCAAAATGTATCTTTATCTTGTCAAAACGTAACTTTAACTTGTAAATAACGTAACTTTAACTTGTCAAAATGTAACTTTAACTTGTCAAAACATAGCTTTAACTTGTAAAAAACGTATCTTTAACTTGTCAAAATGTAACTTTAAAATGTCAAAATGTAACATTAACTTGTAAAAACGTAAATTTCACTTGTAAAAAACGTATGTTTAACTTGTCTTAATGTAACTTCAAAATGTCAAAGTGTAACTTTAACTTGTAAAAACGTTACTTTAATTTGAAAAAAACGTAAATATAACTTGTAAAAAAAGTAAATTTGATTTGTCAAAGTAAACTTAACTTGTTAAAACGTAAATATCCCTTGTAAATAACGTAAGTTTAACTTATAAAAATATAACTTTAACTTTTCAAAACGTACCTTTAACAAATGTAAAAAACGTATCTTTAAATTGTCCAAATGTAACTTTAAAATGTCAAAATATAACTTTATCTTGTCAAAACGTAACTTTAACTTGTAAAAAACGTATCTTTAACTTGTCAAAACGTAACATAAAAATGTTAAAATGTAACTTTAACTTGTCAAATTGTAATTTTAACTTCTAAAAACGTAACTATAACCTGTAAAAAACGTATCTTTAAATTGTCAAAATATAAATTTTAAATTGTCAAAATGTAACTTTAAATTGTCAAAAAGTAACTTTATCTTGTCAAAACGTAAATTTAACTTGTAAAAACCGTATCTTTAACTTGTCTAAATGTAACTTTAAAATGTCAAAATGTATCTTTAACTTGTCAAAACTTAACTTTAACTTGTAAAAAACGAAACTATAACTTGTAAAAAACATATCTTTAAATTGTCAAAATATAACTTTTAAATGTCAAAATGCATTAACTTGTCAAAACGTAAATTTAACTTGTAAAAAAAGGTATCTTTAACTTCTGTAAATGTAAATTTAAAGGTCAAAAAATAACTTTAAGTTGTCAAACCTTAACTTTAACTTGTAAAAAAAAATAACTTTAACTTGTAAAAAAAGTAGCTTTAATTTGTAAGAAGTGACTCTAACTTGTTACAACGTAACTTTACCTTGTAAAAAACGTAACTTTTAATTGTCAAAATGTATCTTTATCTTGTCGAAACGTAACTTTAACTTGTAAATAACGTAACTTTAACTTGTAAAAATGTAACTTTAACTTGTCAAAACATAGCTTTAACTTGTAAAAAACGTATCTTTAACTTGTCAAAATGTAACTTTAAAATGTCAAAATGTAACATTAACTTGTCAAAACGTAAATTTCACTTGTAAAAAACGTATGTTTAATTTATCTTAATGTAACTTTAAAATGTCAAAGTGTAACTTTAACTTGTAAAAACGTTACTTGAATTTGAAAAAAACGTAAATATAACTTGTAAAAAAAGTAAATTTGATTTGTCATACGTAAACTTAACTTGTTAAAACGTAAATTTCACTTGTAAATAACGTAACCTTAATTTATCAAAATATAACTTTAACTTGTCAAAACGTACCTTTAACATGAAAAAATCGTATCTTTAAATTTTCAAAATGTAACTTTAAAATGTCAAAATATAACTTTATCTTGTAAAAAACGTAATTTAACTTGTAAAAAACGTAATTTAACTTGTCAAAATGTAACTTTAACTTGTAAAAAATGTACTTTAACTTGTCAAAACGTAACTGAAACGTGTCAAAACATAAGTTTAACTTGTAAAAGACGTACTTTAACGTAAAAAAAATGTATTTTAACTTGTAAAAAACGTACTTTAACATGTTAACACGTAACTTTAACTTATCAAAATGTAACTTCAGGTTGTCAGAACATAATAATAACTTGTCAAAATGAAACTTTAACTTGTCGAAACGTATCTTTAACTTGTCAAAATGTAACTTTATCTTGTAAAATACGTACTTTAACTTGTCAAAACGTAACTTTAACGTTTCAAAACGTAACTTTCACTTGTTAAAATGTAACTTTAATTTGTAGAAAACGTAATTTAACGTGTAAAAAACGTAATTTAACTTGTCAAGATGTAACTTGAACTTGTCAAAACGTAAGTTTAACTTGTTAAAAAGTACTTTCACTTTTGAAAAACGTAATTTAACTTGTCACTATGAAATAAAAAACATACTTTAACTTGTAAAAAACATAATTTAACTTATCAAAACGTAACTTTAACTTGTAACAAACGTACTTTAACTTGTATAAATGTAATTTTAATGTCTCAGAACATACCTTTATGTAGTTAAACCGAAACTTTAAGTTGTAGAAAATATAATTTAACTTGTAAAAAACGTAAGTTTAACTTGTAAAAGACGTACTTTAACTTCTAAAAAATGTATTTTAACTTGTAAAAAACGTACTTTAACATGTCAAAACGTAACTTTAACTTTTCAAAACGTAACTTTAGGTTGTCAAAACTAAACAATAACTTGTCAAAACGAAACTTTAACTTGTCGAAACGTATCTTTAACTTGTGAAAAAACGTACTTAAACTTGGCAAAAACTTACTTTAACTTGTCAAAATGTAACTTTATCTTGTAAAATACGTACTTCAATTTGTAAAAAACGTAATTTAACGTGTCAAAATGTAACTTTAACTTGTAAAAACGTACTTTAACTTGTAAAAAACGAAACTTTAAAGTGTAAAAAACGTACTTTAACTTGTCAAAAATGTGGTTTAACCTGTAAAAAATGTACTTTAACTTGTAAAAAACGCACTTCAATTTATAAAAAATGTACTATAGCTTGTAAAAAACGTTCATCAACTTGTAAAAAAACGTACTTTAACTTGTAAAAAACGAACTTTAACTTGTGAAAACATAACTTTATATTGTCAAAATATAACTTTTAGTTGTCAAAACATAACGAAAACTTGTCAAAACGAAACTTTATCTTGTCTAAACGTATCTTTAACTTGTAAAAGAAGTATTTTAACTTGTAAAAAACTTACTTTAACTTCTCAAAATGTAACTCTAACTTGTCAAAACGTAACTTTAACATGTTAAAAACGTCCTTTAAGTTGTAAAAAACGTAATTTAACTTGTTAAAACATAACTTTAACTTGTTAAGAACGTAATTTAACTTGTCAAAATGTAACTTTAACGTGTCAAAACGTAACGCTAAGTTGTTAAAATGTAACTTTAACTTGTAGAAAACATAATTGAACTTGTCAAAATGTAACTTTAACGTGTCAAAACGTAACGTTAAGTTGTTAAAACGTAACTTTAACTTGTAGAAAACGTAATTTAACTTGTAAAAAACGTACTTTTACATGTCAAAACGTAACTTTAACTTGTCAAAAAGTAACTTTAACTTGTTAAAAACTTACTTTTACTTGTAAAAAACGTAATTTAACTTGTCAAAATGTAACTTTCGGTTGTCAAAACGTAACAATAACTTGTCAAAACGAAATTTTAACTTGTCTTAACGTACCTTTAACTTCTAAAAAACGTACTTTAACTTTGTTGGAATTTGATTAACAATTAACCTAATTTAATTACGAAACACATCAATATGTGGCGGAATTTCATAATTCAATTTAACATATTATAAACGTTTTAAAACATGTTCGATAACCATATCATTAAATCTAACCTAACATGTCAATAAATTTACAATCATATCAATAAATTTATCTAAGCATGCAAACGAATAATCCAAATACATATAATTATTCTAAAACATCATATTATTCAGATCCAATTCGTTCGAGTGATACTTACATAAGATTTGGATCTGCGAGAGCGAGTCTCGGTGTACGTCAAGGTGGTCGGTCGATCCTCTACGCCACGCGCGTCCAAGAAATCCTCAAAACCGTCGTGCCTTCGATCCTCCAAAATTAGCCGGCCCTGGGGAGAGAAAAACCACTCAAACAACCACAAGTTGAGTCAATGATAATACTCAAGGGTTTTAGGAGACAAAGAGGGTGGGCTCTTTCGTGGGAACAAGGGAAGAAGGGGAAACTCAAATAAAAGGAAGGGCTGCCGGGAAACAGTTTTCCTCTCTCTCTTTCTCTCTTAATTTCGGCCAAAACCTCTCAAGCACAAGGGGGGAGAGGTTTGGCTGAGTGTTGGTCGAAATTAGGCTAGGGTTACCAAAGAGAAAGCCTCCTTTTATATCAGAGAGAATGAGCTTAAGTTAGGTCAAAATCCAGTTAAGACCCATTAGTCAAACTTAAGCCCAAAACTCCTTTTAATGAGTTTAAACAATTTTTCCAGCCCATAAAACACCTATTATGGCCGGCCATATTGTCCTAATTACCTCCCAAATTTATTTGATTTATTTCTAAAATAATATTTAATTAATTTAGAACATCTCATTTATTTAATGACAAGTCATTAATTATTTTCATACTAATCAATGTGGTACGAATCGAGAAAATATTTATTTTCATCTTTTATTTATTTGAATCATCAAATTATATTATTATCAATATAATAACATAATATGATTCGTGAAATAAATGTAATAATAAATAACCAGTTATTTATTTAATTACTCAGAAAATAATTTTCTTAGCGTAAATCACAATTTACGTTGAATGAGAAAATCAATCATTTCTTGTTCACCAAAATCTCGTCCGAGAGTCTATCATTGAGACCTTATGGACCCACATGAACGAAGCTTTAGAATAAGGCTCGGACACAAAAGTTCACAAACTTATTCCGGCTTTTAATTCTTAATATTAGTCGATTCCACTAAAGGACCAATATTGAACATCTCTAAGTTCATATGCGTTTATATTTCCGTTTGATGTGACAAAACTATTCTTCACACGGTCCACGGTGTATTTTACGATATTACCCTTTGTGTGTATCATTAATTCAGAGGAATGTAAAATTACCGTTTTACCCCTGAGTTATTATTTCACCAAGTCCTCTGTTATTTGTGAACGAGAAAAACATAAAGTGAAATGTCTCAACATGTCACATGTTTTATCTCAAAGAATTCTTTATTCGATGAATACCAGACCTGGTTTATTCGCTCACACTCTCATAACAGAGCATGGTGTGATACTAATGCCTTAGCATTGTTTCAACACAAATTCCATATCTGTGAATCACATGTTTCAACGAAACAGTATTATGACACCAACCGTCGGGTCAATGAAACTTCATTTAGCCATTGCCCATTGACAAATCAAATGTCATAAAGTGTTACAAGAATACATGTACTCACTTCAGGATTTAGGTAATTACTAAAATACCCCTCGTATGTGAGTTTGATGTTTCGAGTGATTAAACGGTTTTATCTTGAACTTCAAAACTTCACTGGTCTTGTTCAATATCTTCATTAAGATATCAAGAATGAATTACAGAGTCACAACTCTCCATATCACAAGATAAGATATCGTTTAATTCATTCTAACAATCATTACTAGGAATCGATTGCCCAATCGATCTTTAGATTGCGAACTATTATTTAAACTAGTCATAAGAAGGTATCTTGTCTAGTCTGTACTTAGCACTTCTTTCGTTGATGACAGTTTCAGAGCGTAGACATAAATGCGTAAACACAATCTTAAATTAGAATGGATATTCAATCTTTATTTAATTTCAAAGCAAAACAAATACTAAAGTATTTAATATCAAAAATCTCCTTTGTGGGCATAAATGCCAACAAACTCCCACTTGACTCAAAGGAGATGCGAATGATCTTTCAGTCCTAATCCTTCTAGGTGTCCCTCGAAGACCTTACTGGTTAAAGGCTTCGTGAAGGGATCAGCAAGGTTGTCCAACGTTGAGATCTTCATAACCGTCGCGTCCCCTCTATGAACTATATCTCGTACCAGGTGGTATTTCCGCTCGATGTGTTTCGAGCGCTTGTGACTTCTTGGTTCCTTACAGTTAGCAACGGCTCCACTGTTATCACAGTAAAGTGTAATGGGCTTGTTGGCACTTGGAACTACTTCCAAGTACATCAGGAATTTCCTCAGCCACACAGCCTTCTTTGCATCTTCGCAAGCTGCCACATACTCGGCTTCCATGGTCGAGTCAGCAACACAAGTTTGCTTTATACTCCTCCAGACCACAGATCCACCATTCAGGGTGAACACAGACCCTGATGTGGATTTCCTGGAATCCTTATCCGCTTGAAAATCGGAATCGGTATACCCCGTCATATTCAGGTCATCACCTGAGTATGCAAGCATATAATTTCTCGTTCTCCGAAGATACTTGAGAATATGCTTGACCGCAACCCAGTGGTCGGGTCCAGGATTCGATTGGAATCTACTCACCACGCCCACTGCGTAACAAATATCTGGCCTAGTGCAGAGCATTGCATACATGAGACTTCCTATGGCTGAGGCGTAGGGAATATGTCTCATTTCTTCTATCTCTTGAGGAGTCTTGGGAGACTGCTCAATGGATAGATGCACTCCATGGATAGATGCACTCCATGTTCTGCATACTGAAGCGATCCATGATCTTATCAATATAAGATGCTTGAGAAAGCGCTAACTTTCGGTTCTTCCGATCTCTAAAGATCTGAATCCCCAGAATGTAAGCCGCTTCTCCAAGATCCTTCATCTCAAACTGCTCCGACAGCCAGATCTTAACCTCTGATAACTTTCCCACATCATTCCCAATGAGTAGTATGTCATCTACATAAAGGATTAAGAAGACCACTTTGTCATCGTTTATCATCTTATAAACACATGGCTCATCTAGTGACTGATCAAAACCGTAACTTTTCACAGTCTCGTCGAATCTAATATTCCACGATCTAGATGCTTGCTTTAGTCCATAAATGGACTTTAGCAACTCACAAACCTTGCCCTGTTGGCCTTTCTCCATGAACCCGTCTGGTTGAGCCATGTAAATGCGCTCGTCAAGATTTCCATTCAAAAATGCAGTCTTGACATCCATCTGCCAGATTTCATAATCTAGGGCGGCAGCAATGGATAAAAGAGTACGAATGGACTTTAGCATCGCCACGGGCGAGAAGGTATCTTCATAGTCGATACCTTCCTTTTGTGTGAACCCCTTCGCCACAAGTCGTGCTTTAAATGTCTCGACATTTCCATCCGGTCCTCTTTTCTTCTTGTAGATCCATTTACACCCAACAGGCTTGATGCCTTCAGGTAAATCTACAAGTTTCCAGACTTCGTTGACATACATCGAATGCATTTCAACGTTCATGGCTTCTTGCCATAGGTTTGCTTCAGAACTTTGCATCGCCTGGGAAAATGATACTGGATCATCTTCCTCCTTGTATGCGACTGCAGCAAAGGCCTCCCCGATGTACATCAATCGCTCAGGTTGTCGTACAATCCTGCTACTGCGACGAATCGTAGGAGGCTTAAGTTCTGAATGTGGTTCTTCTATTGTTGGTGTAGGACTTGTCCTATCTTGTGAACTACCAGCTACTTCACCCAACATTTCCTTCAGCACAAGTTTGCTTCTCGGTACGGTATTCTTCATATAATCCTCTTCAAGAAACCTAGCGTTCGTGCTAACGAACGTTTTCTTGTCAGTAGAACTATAGAATGTGTACCCTTTTGTTTCTTTCGGATATCCTATGAAAAAGGATAATTCTGAACGACTAGCCAACTTGCTAGTCTTTTGTCTCAGCACGTGTGCTGGACAACCCCAGATCTTGATGTGGTTTAGAACAGATTTCTTACCACACCATCTCTCGTAGGGAGTGCCGGGAACCGTTTTTGACGGAACCTGGTTCAGAATATGAGCTGCCGTTTCTAAGGCATACCCCCAGAACGAATCAGGAAGAGATGAGTAACTCATCATTGATCTCACCATATCTAGTAGCGTTCGGTTCCTTCTCTCTGACATACCGTTTTGTTGTGGAGTGCCAGGTGCTGTAAGCTGAGAATGAATGCCTTCTTCTTTAAGAAGATCCTCGAACTCATCAGACAAGTACTCTCCTCCTCGATCTGATCGAAGGGTTTTGATTTTTTTCTCTCTTTGCTTCTCAACCAAGGCCCGATATTGTTTGAACATTTCAAAAGTATCGGAATTGTGTCGCATTAAGAAAACATGACCAAAACGTGAGTAGTCATCAGTGAAGGTTACAAAGTATTCGTAACCTCCTCTTGACTGAATACTTATTGGACCACATACATCACTATGTATGAGTTCCAATACTTGTGTGGCTCTTAGACCTTTCGAAGAGAAAGGTCTCTTGGTCATCTTGCCTTTAAGACAGGATTCACACGTGGGCAAAGATCCCACGTTTAGAGATTTCAAAGGACCATCTTTTGTTAACCTCTTAATCCTATCTAGGCCAATATGTCCAAGACGTAAGTGCCATAGATATGTATCATCCATTTCATCACTATGAAATGTCTTACGCTTCCTGAGTGAATCACTATTCACCTCTCAAGATTGTCGGCTCATTAGGATATAGATAATAAATAGAATCTACTCGATGAGCTTTAGAAATAAAACAATCATTAAGAAAAATTTCAATACCATTATTGACTTTAAACTCATAATGTTGTTCTTCTAAACGACCAAAAGAAATTAAGTTCTTGCAAAAATCTGGAACATAATAAACGTTATTCAATAATAAAGCCTTATTCCCAAAATTCAGCTGCATGGTCCCGACAGATCTGGCTCTGACCTTCGTTCCATTCCCCCAGTTGAACGTGAACTCTTCTTCACCTAAGCTTCTGGTTTTCCTGAAACCATTCAGATTACACACAATATGGTCAGAAGCCCCGCAGTCTAAAATCCATGGTGATTCTTTATATGTCGTGTAACATGCTTGGGTGACGAAAGCCATACATTTCCCCTTGACGGTCTTGAGGTAGGCAGGACAGTTCCTTCGCCAATGGCCGACTTCTCCGCAATGGTGGCACTTGTGTTTAGACTTGTCCACCTTTGCGATGCCCTTGCCCTTGACATCCTCAGCCTTCTTGTAGGGCGTCTTGGATCCCGTTCGGTTGGCGTTTTTGGGACTCTTCATCACTCTCTTCGATCCAGAAGTGGAAGCCCTATGTTCAGCAACATTGGCTTCACCAGTCTTCTTCTTGGTCTTAGGGAGAAGTCCCTCGGCAGTCTGCAACTCCTTCATTAGCTCGGTTACAGAATAATCGAGCTTGTTCATGGAGTAGTTCAGACGGAAGCTATCGAAAGAATCCGTCAGAGTCTCCAAGATCATATCGACCTTGGTGAGTCCATCGATCTCCGATCCGAGAATCTCCATGTCGTTCAGGTGACCCATGATCACTAGCATGTGGTCCCTTACTGATGTTCCCGGCTTCATCCGACAATTCATAAAATTTCGGATTGCCTGCTGCCTCGCCTGACGCCCATGACATCCAAACATGTCATGAAGATTGTAGAGCATGTCATATGCCGTGGCAATGTCCTTGTGAGATTGCTGCAACACATTGCTCATGGAACCCAAGATATAACACTTGGCAATCTCATCGGACCTTACCCACGTGTCATAGGCGTTCTTGTCCTCCTGGCTTGAGTCAGCACTCGGAGCTGGAGGACACGGGGTAGTGAGAACATACTTGTGCTTTTCCACCGTCAGTACGATGTCGAGGTTACGTTTCCAATCAACGTAATTCTCACCCTCGAGTTTGTTATAACTGAGTATAGATGCAAGTGGATTCATGATATTGCTGAAATTAAATGAAATGAATAATTTTAGCATATGCTACAGTTTCGAATTATGATGCATGTACAATCCTAAATTAGTGAGGAAAGCGATAAATAATTCATGGTATTATGAACAAAAATGATCAATTACTTTTCCTAGGAGAAACCGTAATTGATCGCCTTTCATAGTCGTGACACATCACTATTTAGTTTGAACTATACAAGAAGTCACAACTTCTAGTTCTCGCTAATTACCATGGACTTTGGTCACTTATGTTTAACGCATATCCTCTATGGAGGGTTACTTTAAACAATAAGTCTAAACGTGCAACCAACATGTGGGCCCTTATCCAAGTTACTTTGAAAACGGTTCTCCTAGGGGAGACCCCGCTTCATCGTTCCTCTTTAGGGCTTAGTTCGTAACAATTTAATTGACTATGTGCTTCTGAAATACTCCCATTGAAGGGAGGGCCACGAGGGTGACTCTTAGTTCATTCACACAAGTTAATTAAATTCATGTTGGGGACCTCGGGTTATTTCAACGACAAATAACCCTCCCACTTAGTTTTTGCAAAAATCATATTTTTGTGGACGATGTTCAATTTCATAACTAGTTATTTAAATTAAACTATAATGATGCATGAACAATTCATATAGTGTTGGCGTTCTATCCTATATGACATGTGGATGAATATGAGATAAGATTAAATAAAATAAAACATAATATTTAACTTATCTAATGGCCAATTTCTAAAATTACAACCCTTTACAAAAGAAAAATCAATAAACTACTTTATTCCTAGTCTTGTGTCGAGTCGTCGAATTTCCGAGTTTTAAAACTTAGAGATTAATATCTCCCACTCAAATAATTAAATTCATTTTTATTATTTCAAAAATAATATAAATAAATTTAATTATTCAAGATTTTAAATTTATTCGGAAACGATTTCCGAATCTCGGTCGTCGGGCCTAACCCTAGCTAGCTCGCGCGCGTCCGAAAACACACGGCCACGCTAGGGTTTTGGCCGACCAAACAGCCCTCTTGCGTCCAATACGCAGGTCCTTAGGCATGTTCGGAATCGACCGGGATAGCTCCCACGCGTTTCAAAAACGCGCGGCCATTCCCGGAGGATGCCTTCCTTCTTCTTGTCTCCCGGATTACAAAATTATAAATTTAAATTTACAACAATTACAAATTTAAATAAAAATAAAAAATAAAAACCGGGACGTAACCCGTAAAGAATCCTAGGGCCAATTAGAGTAAGGATCCATTCACATAAACACACATACATTTACAAATGCAATTCATACAAAAAACGCCAACACTCAAAATCGATTTAATGACAATTATGGCTCTGATACCATTTGTTGGAATTTGATTAACAATTAACCTAATTTAATTACGAAACACATCAATATGTGGCGGAATTTCATAATTCAATTTAACATATTATAAACGTTTTAAAACATGTTCGATAACCATATCATTAAATCTAACCTAACATGTCAATAAATTTACAATCATATCAATAAATTTATCTAAGCATGCAAACGAATAATCCAAATACATATAATTATTCTAAAACATCATATTATTCAGATCCAATTCATTCGAGGGATACTTACATAAGATTTGGATCTGCGAGAGCAAGTCTCGGTGTACGTCAAGGTGGTCGGTCGATCCTCTACGCCACGCGCGTCCAAGAAATTCTCAAAACCGTCGTGCCTTCGATCCTCCAAAATTAGCCGGCCCTGGGGAGAGAAAAACCACTCAAACAACCACAAGTTGAGTCAATGATAATACTCAAGGGTTTTAGGAGACAAAGAGGGTGGGCTCTTTCGTGGGAACAAGGGAAGAAGGGGAAACTCAAATAAAAGGAAGGGCTGCCGGGAAACAGTTTTCCTCTCTCTCTTTCTCTCTTAATTTCGGCCAAAACCTCTCAAGCACAAGGGGGGAGAGGTTTGGCTGAGTGTTGGTCGAAATTAGGCTAGGGTTACCAAAGAGAAAGCCTCCTTTTATATCAGAGAGAATGAGCTTAAGTTAGGTCAAAATCCAGTTAAGACCCATTAGTCAAACTTAAGCCCAAAACTCCTTTTAATGAGTTTAAACAATTTTTCCAGCCCATAAAACACCTATTATGGCCGGCCATATTGTCCTAATTACCTCCCAAATTTATTTGATTTATTTCTAAAATAATATTTAATTAATTTAGAACATCTCATTTATTTAATGACAAGTCATTAATTATTTTCATACTAATCAATGTAGTACGAAACGAGAAAATATTTATTTTCATCTTTTATTTATTTGAATCATCAAATTATATTATTATCAATATAATAACATAATATGATTCGTGAAATAAATGTAATAATAAATAACCAGTTATTTATTTAATTACTCAGAAAATAATTTTCTTAGCGTAAATCACAATTTACGTTGAATGAGAAAATCAATCATTTCTTGTTCACCAAAATCTCGTCCGAGAGTCTATCATTGAGACCTTATGGACCCACATGAACGAAGCTTTAGAATAAGGCTCGGACACAAAAGTTCACAAAATTTTTCCGGCTTTTAATTCTTAATATTAGTCGATTCCACTAAAGGACCAATATTGAACATCTCTAAGTTCATATGCGTTTATATTTCCGTTTGATGTGACAAAACTATTCTTCACACGGTCCACGGTGTATTTTACGATATTACCCTTTGTGTGTATCATTAACTCAGAGGAATGTAAAATTACCGTTTTACCCCTGAGTTATTATTTCACCAAGTCCTCTGTTATTTGTGAACGAGAAAAACATTAAGTGAAATGTCTCAACATGTCACATGTTTTATCTCAAAGAATTCTTTATTCGATGAATACCAGGCCTGGTTTATTCGCTCACACCCTCATAACAGAGCATGGTGTGATACTAATGCCTTAGCATTGTTTCAACACAAATTCCATATCTGTGAATCACATGTTTCAACGAAACAGTATTATGATACCAACCGTCGGGTCAATGAAACTTCATTTAGCCATTGCCCATTGACAAATCAAATGTCATAAAGTGTTACAAGAATACATGTACTCACTTCGGGATTTAGGTAATTACTAAAATACCCCTCGTATGTGAGTTTGATGTTTCGAGTGATTAAACGGTTTTATCTCGAACTTCAAAACTTCACTGGTCTTGTTCAATATCTTCATTAAGATATCAAGAAAAGTAACTTTAACTTGTCAAAATATAACTCTAACATGTCAAAAAGTAACTTTGACTTTAACTTGTAAAAAACGTACTTTAACTTGTAAAAAATGAACTTTAACTTGTAAACAAAGTATTTTAACTTGTAAAAAACTTACTTTAACTTCTAAAAATGTAACTCTAACTTGTCAAAACGTAACTTTAACTTGTTAAAAACGTACTTTAAGTTGTAAAAAACATAATTTAACTTGTGAAAACATAACTTTAACTTGTAAAAAACTTAATTTAACTTGTCAAAATGTAACTTTAACGTGTGAAACCGTAACTTTAAGTTGTTAATACGTAACTTTAACTTGTAGAAAATGTAATTTAACTTGTAAAAAACATACTTTAACCAATATTAATGTAACTTTAACTTGTCAAAACGTAATTTTAACTTGTTAAAAACGTACTTTAACTTGTTAAAAATGTAATTTAACTTGTCAAAATGTAACTTTAGTTTGTCAAAACGTAACAATAACTTGTCAAAACGAAACTTTAACTTGTGTAAACGTACCTTTAACTTGTAAAAAAACGTACTTTAACTTATCAAGACGTAACTTGAACTTGTCATATGTTTAACTTGTTAAAAAGTACTTTCCCTTTTAAAAAACGTAATTTAACTTGTCGCAACGATACTTTATCTTGTAAATAACGTACTTTAACATGTCAAAATATAACTTTAACTTGTCCAAACGTAACTTTATCTTGTAAAAAACGTACTTTAACTTGTTAAAAACGTAATTTAACTAGTAAAAAACGTACTTGAACTTGTCAAATATGTGGTTTAACTTGTAAAAAATGTACTTTAACTAGAATAAAACATACTTTAAATTGTAAAAAACATACTTTAACTTGTAAAAAACGTAACTCTAACTTGTAAAAAACGAACATTAAGTTGTGAAAAGGTAACTTTTAATTGTCAAAATATAACTTTAACTTGTCAAAACGGAAAAATAACTTGTTAAACGAAACTGTAACTTGTAAAAAAAATATTTTAACGTGTAAAAAACTTAGTTTAACTTCTAAAAAAATGTAACTCTAACTTGTCAAAACGTAAGTTTAACTTGTTAAAAACGTACTTTAACTTGTAAAAAACGTAATTTAACTTGTCAAAAAATAACTTTAACTTGTAAAAAACGTAATTTAACTTGTCAAAATGTAACTTTAACGTGTCCAAACGTAACTTTAAGTTGTTAAAACGTAACTTTACCTTGTAGAAATGTAACTCTAACTTGTCAAAACGTAACTTTAACTTGTTAAAAACGAAATTTAACTTGCAAAAAACCTACTTTTACTTGTAAAAATGAACTTTAACTTGTAAACAAAGTATTTTAACTTGTCAAAAACTTACTTTAACTTCTAAAAATGTAACTCTAACTTGTCAAAACGTAACTTTAACTTGTTAAAAACGTACTTTAACTTGTAAAAAACATAATTTAACTTGTGAAAACATAACTTTAACTTGTAAAAAACGTAATTTAACTTGTCAAAATGTAACTTTAAAGTGTGAAACCATAACTTTAAGTTGTTAAAACGTAACTTTAACTTGTAGAAAATATAATTTAACTTGTAAAAAACGTACTTTAAACAATCAAAACGTAACTTTAACTTGTCAAAACGTAACTTTAACTTGTTAAAACAGTCAAGTTAAAGTACATTTGTAACTAGTTAAACCACACGTTTTTTACAAGTTAAAGTACCTTTTTGACAAATTACAAATGTACATTTTTTACAAGTTAAAGTACATTTGTAATTTGTCAACATGTGGTTTAACTAGTTACAAATGTACTTTAACTTGACTGTTTTAACAAGTTAAATTTACGTTTTGACAAGTTAATGTTACATTTTGAGACATTAAAATACGTTTTTTACAAGTTAAAGTACATTTTTTACATGTTAAAGTACCTTTTTAACAAGTTAAAGTACGTTTTTTACAAGTTAAAATACGTTTTTTAGAAGTTAAAGTACGTTTTTAACAAGTTAAAGTTACATTTTGACAAGTTAAAGTTACGTTTTGACAATAGAAAGTTATATTTTGACACGTTAAAGTACGTTTTTTACAAGTTGAAGTATGTTTTTTTACAAGTTAAAGTAAGTGTATTACAAGTTGAAGTACTTTTTTTACAAGTTAAAGTACAATTTCTACAAGTAAAATTTACGTTATAACAACTTAAAGTTATGTTTTGACAGAGTAAAATTACATTTTGACAAGTTAAAGTACGTTTTTACAAGTTAAAGTTACGTTTTGATACGTTTAATTTTGTTTTTTACAAGTTGAAGTACATTTTTTACAAGTTAAAGTTACATTGTGAGAAGTAAAATAACGTTTTTTAAAAGTTAAAGTACATTTTTAACAAGTTAAACTTACTTTTTGACTAGTTAAAGTTTCGTTGTGACAGGATAAAGTTACATTTGGACACGTTAAAATACGTTTTTTACAAGTTAAATTACGTTTTTTACAAGTTGAAGTACGTTTTTTACAAGTTGAAGTACGTGTTTTACAAGTTGAAGTACGTTTTTTACAAGTTAAAGTACATTTTTAACAAGTTAAAGTTACGTTTTAACAACTTAAACTTAAGTTTTGAAACATTAAAATTACATTTTGACAAGTTAAACTACGTTTTTGACAAGTTAAAGTTACGTTTTGACAAGTTAAATTACGTTTTTAAAAAGTTAAACTTACTTTTTGACAATTTATAGTTACGTTTTGACAAGTTAAAGTAGGTTTTTTACAAGTTAAAGTACGTTTTTTACAAGTTGAAGTACGTTTTTTACAAGTTAAAGTACATTCGTTAAATGTTAAACCACATTTTTGACAACTTAATTTACGTTTTTTACAAGTTAAAGTACGTTTTTAACAAGTTAAAGTTATGTTTTGACAATATAAAGTTACGTTTTGACAAGTTAAAGTTACGTTTTGACAAGTTAAAGTTACATTTTGAGAAGTTAAATTACGTTTTTTACAAGTTAAAGTACGTTTTTAACAAGTTAAATTTATATTTTGACAAGTTAATGTTACATTTTGACACGTTAAAGTACGTTTTTTTACAAGTTAAAGTACGTTTTTTACAAGTTGATGTATGTTTTTTACAAGTGTAAGTACATTTCTTACAAGTTAAAGTACAATTTTTACAAGTTAAACTTACGTTTTAACAACTTAAAGTTACGTTTTGACAAATTAAAATTATATTTTGACAACTTAAACTACATTTTTTACAAGTTAAAGTTACGTTTTGACAAGTTTAATTAGGTTTTTTACAAGTTAAAGCACATTTTTTACAAGATAAAGTTTTATTATGACAAGTAAAATTACGTTTTTTTAAAGTTAAAGTATGTTTTTTAAAAGTTAAATTACGTTTTTAACAAGTTAAACTTACGTTTTGACAAGTTAAAGTTAGGTTTTGACAAGTTAAAGTAGATTTTTTACAAGTTAAAGTACGTTTTTAACAAGTTAAAGTTACGTATTGACAAGTTAAAGTTGCGTTTTGACAAGTTAAAGTTACATTTTGATAAGTTAACTTACGTTTTTTACAAGTTCAGGTACGTTTTTAACAAGTTAAATTTTAATGTTTTAACAAGTTAATGTTACATTTTGACACGTTAAAATACGTTTTTTACAAGTTAAAGTACGTTTTTTACAAATTGAAGTACGTTTTTTACAATTTAAAATATGTGTTTTACATGTTGAAGTACGTTTTTTACAAGTTAAAGTACATTTGTTACAAGTTAAACAACATTTTTGACAAGTTAACTTACGTTTTTTACAAGTTAATGTATGTGTTAAAGTAGGTTTTTTAAAAGTTAAAGTTACGTTCTGACAAGTTAAAATTACGTTTTGACAAGTTAAAGTAAGTTTTTTACAAGTTAATGTATGTTTTTTTTAAAGTTAACGTTTTGACAAGTTAGATTTACGTTTTGACAACTTAAAGTACGTTTTTTACTAGTTAAAGTACGTTTTTTACAAGTTAAACTACATTTTTAACAAGTTAAAGTTACGTTTTGACAAGTTAAAGTACGTTTTTAACAAGTTAAACTTACGTTTTGACAAGTTAAAGTTTCGTTGTGACAGGATAAAGTTACATTTTGACACGTTAAAATACGTTTTTTACAAGTTAAATTACGTTTTTTACAAGTTGAAGTACGTTTTTTTACAAGTTAAAGTAAGTGTTTTACAAGTTGAAGTATGTTTTTTACAAGTTAAAGTACATTTTTTGCAAGTTAAAGTTACGTTTTAACAACTTAAAGTTACGTTTTGAAACATTAAAATTACATTTTGACAAGTTAAACTACGTTTTTTACAAGTTAAAGTTACGGTTTGACAAGTTAAATTACGTTTTTAACAAGTTAAACTTACGTTTTGACAAGTTATAGTTACGTTTTGACAAGTTAAAGTAGGTTTTTTTACAAGTTAAAGTACGTTTTTTACTTGAAGTACGTTTTTACATGTTAAAGTACATTCGTTAAACGTTAAACCAAATTTTTGACAACTTAAATTGCGGTTTTTAGAAGTTAGTGTATGTTTTTAACAAATTAAACTTACGTTTTGACAAGTTAAAGTTACATTTTGACAAGTTAAAGTTACGTTTTGACAAGTTAAAGTAGGGTTTTTAAAAGTTAAAGTACGTTTTTAACAAGTTAAAGTTACGTTTTGACAAGTGAAAGTTACGTTTTGACAAGTTAAAGTTACGTTTTGACAAGTTAAAGTTACATTTCGAGAAGTTAAATTACGTTTTTTACAAGTTAAAGTACATTTTTAACAAGTTAAATTTACGTTTTGACAAGTTAATGTTACATTTTGACACGTTAAAGTACGTTTTTTTACAAGTTAAAGTACGTTTTTTACAAGTTGAAGTATGTTTTTTACAAGTGTAAGTACATTTCTTACAAGTTAAAGTACAATTTTTACAAGTTAAACTTACGTTTTAACAACTTAAAGTTACGTTTTGACACATTAAAATTACATTTTGACAACTTCAACTACATCTTTTACAAGTTAAAGTTACGTTTGGACAAGTAAAATTACGTTTTTTTAAAGTTAAAGTATGTTTTTTAAAAGTTAAAGTACGTTTTTAACAAGTTAAACTTACGTTTTGACAAGTTAAAGTTAGGTTTTGACAAGTAAAAGTAGGTTTTTTACAAGTTAAAGTACGTTTTTAACAAGTTAAAGTTACGTATTGACAAGTTAAAGTTGCGTTTTGACAAGTTAAAGTTACATTTTGATAAGTTAACTTACGTTTTTTACAAGTTCAGGTACGTTTTTAACAAGTTAAATTTTTATGTTTTAACAAGTTAATGTTACATTTTGACACGTTAAAATACGTTTTCTACAAGTTAAAGTACGTTTTTTACAAATTGAAGTACGTTTTTTCCAATTTAAAATATGTGTTTTACATGTTGAAGTACGTTTTTTACAAGTTAAAGTACATTTGTTACAAGTTAAACAACATTTTGACAAGTTAACTTACGTTTTTTACAAGTTAATGTATGTGTTAAAGTAGGTTTTTTAAAAGTTAAAGTTACGTTCTGACAAGTTAAAATTACGTTTTGACAAGTTAAAGTAAGTTTTTTACAAGTTAATGTATGTTTTTTTAAAGTTAAAGTTACGTTTTGACAAGTTAGATTTACGTTTTGACAATTTAAAGTACGTTTTTTACTAGTTAAAGTACGTTTTTTACAAGTTAAACTACATTTTTAACAAGTTAAAGTTACGTTTTGACAAGTTAAAGTACGGTTTTTACAAGTTAAACTACGTTTTTTACAAGTTAAAGTACTTTTTTAACAAGTTAAAGTTACGTTTTGACAAGTTAAAGTTACATTTTGACAACTTAAATACGCTTTTTTACAAGTTAAAGTACGTTTTTAACAAGTTCAAGTTACGTTTTGACAATATAAAGTTATATTTTGACACGTTAAAGTACGTTTTTTACAAGTTAAAGTTACGTTTTGATACGTTTGATTATGTTTTTTACAAGTTGAAGAACATTTTTTACAAGTTAAAGGTTTATTGTGAGAAGTAAAATAACGCTTTTTAAAAGTTAAAGTACGTTTTTAACAAGTTAAACTTACGTTTTGACAAGTTATAGTTTCGTTGTGACAGGATAAAGTTACATTTTGACACGTTAAAATACGTTTTTTACAAGTTAAATTACGTTTTTTACAAGTTGAAGTACGTTTTTTTACAAGTTAAAGTAAGTGTTTTACAAGTTGAAGTATGTTTTTTACAAGTTAAAGTACATTTTTTGCAAGTTAAAGTTACGTTTTAACAACTTAAAGTTACGTTTTGAAACATTAAAATTACATTTTGACAAGTTAAACTACGTTTTTTACAAGTTAAAGTTACGTTTTGACAAGTTAAATTACGTTTTTAACAAGTTAAACTTACGTTTTGACAAGTTATAGTTACGTTTTGACAAGTTAAAGTAGGTTTTTTTACAAGTTAAAGTACGTTTTTTACTTGAAGAACGTTTTTACATGTTAAAGTACATTCGTTAAACGTTAAACCACATTTTTGACAACTTAAATTGCGTTTTTTAGAAGTTAGTGTATGTTTTTAACAAATTAAACTTACGTTTTGACAAGTTAAAGTTACATTTTGACAAGTTAAAGTAGGGTTTTTAGAAGTTAAAGTACGTTTTTAACAAGTTAAAGTTACGTTTTGACAAGTGAAAGTTACGTTTTGACAAGTTAAAGTTACGTTTTGACAAGTTAAAGTTACATTTCGAGAAGTTAAATTACGTTTTTTACAAGTTAAAGTACGTTTTTAACAAGTTAAATTTACGTTTTGACAAGTAAATGTTACATTTTGACACGTTAAAGTACGTTTTTTTACAAGTTAAAGTACGTTTTTTACAAGTTCAAGTATGTTTTTTACAAGTGTAAGTACATTTCTTACAAGTTAAAGTACAATTTTTACAAGTTAAACTTACGTTTTAACAACTTAAAGTTACGTTTTGACACATTAAAATTACGTTTTGACAACTTCAACTACATCTTTTACAAGTTAAAGTTACGTTTGGACAAGTAAAATTACGTTTTTTTAAAGTTAAAGTATGTTTTTTAAAAGGTAAAGTACGTTTTTAACAAGTTAATCTTACGTTTTGACAAGTTAAAGTTAGGTTTTGACAAGTTAAAGTAGGTTTTTTACAAGTTAAAGTACGTTTTTAACAAGTTAAAGTTACGTATTGACAAGTTAAAGTTGCGTTTTGACAAGTTAAAGTTACATTTTGATAAGTTAACTTACGTTTTTTACAAGTTCAGGTACGTTTTTAACAAGTTAAACTTACGTTTTGACAAGTTATAGTTACGTTTTGACAAGTTAAAGTAGGTTTTTTTACAAGTTAAAGTACGTTTTTTACTTGAAGAACGTTTTTACATGTTAAAGTACATTCGTTAAACGTTAAACCACATTTTTGACAACTTAAATTGCGTTTTTTAGAAGTTAGTGTATGTTTTTAACAAATTAAACTTACGTTTTGACAAGTTAAAGTTACATGTTGACAAGTTAAAGTAGGGTTTATAGAAGTTAAAGTACGTTTTTAACAAGTTAAAGTTACGTTTTGACAAGTGAAAGTTACGTTTTGACAAGTTAAAGTTACGTTTTGACAAGTTAAAGTTACATTTCGAGAAGTTAAATTACGTTTTTTACAAGTTAAAGTACGTTTTTAACAAGTTAAATTTACGTTTTGACAAGTAAATGTTACATTTTGACACGTTAAAGTACGTTTTTTTACAAGTTAAAGTACGTTTTTTACAAGTTGAAGTATGTTTTTTACAAGTGTAAGTACATTTCTTACAAGTTAAAGTACAATTTTTACAAGTTAAACTTACGTTTTAACAACTTAAAGTTACGTTTTGACACATTAAAATTACGTTTTGACAACTTCAACTACATCTTTTACAAGTTAAAGTTACGTTTGGACAAGTAAAATTACGTTTTTTAAAGTTAAAGTATGTTTTTTAAAAGGTAAAGTACGTTTTTAACAAGTTAAACTTACGTTTTGACAAGTTAAAGTTAGGTTTTGACAAGTTAAAGTAGGTTTTTTACAAGTTAAAGTACGTTTTTAACAAGTTAAAGTTACGTATTGACAAGTTAAAGTTGCGTTTTGACAAGTTAAAGTTACATTTTGATAAGTTAACTTACGTTTTTTACAAGTTCAGGTACGTTTTTAACAAGTTAAACTTACGTTTTGACAAGTTATAGTTACGTTTTGACAAGTTAAAGTAGGTTTTTTTACAAGTTAAAGTACGTTTTTTACTTGAAGAACGTTTTTACATGTTAAAGTACATTCGTTAAACGTTAAACCACATTTTTGACAACTTAAATTGCGTTTTTTAGAAGTTAGTGTATGTTTTTAACAAATTAAACTTACGTTTTGACAAGTTAAAGTTACATTTTGACAAGTTAAAGTAGGGTTTATAGAAGTTAAAGTACGTTTTTAACAAGTTAAAGTTACGTTTTGACAAGTGAAAGTTACGTTTTGACAAGTTAAAGTTACGTTTTGACAAGTTAAAGTTACATTTCGAGAAGTTAAATTACGTTTTTTACAAGTTAAAGTACGTTTTTAACAAGTTAAATTTACGTTTTGACAAGTAAATGTTACATTTTGACACGTTAAAGTACGTTTTTTTACAAGTTAAAGTACGTTTTTTACAAGTTGAAGTATGTTTTTTACAAGTGTAAGTACATTTCTTACAAGTTAAAGTACAATTTTTACAAGTTAAACTTACGTTTTAACAACTTAAAGTTACGTTTTGACACATTAAAATTACGTTTTGACAACTTCAACTACATCTTTTACAAGTTAAAGTTACGTTTGGACAAGTAAAATTACGTTTTTTAAAGTTAAAGTATGTTTTTTAAAAGGTAAAGTACGTTTTTAACAAGTTAAACTTACGTTTTGACAAGTTAAAGTTAGGTTTTGACAAGTTAAAGTAGGTTTTTTACAAGTTAAAGTACGTTTTTAACAAGTTAAAGTTACGTATTGACAAGTTAAAGTTGCGTTTTGACAAGTTAAAGTTACATTTTGATAAGTTAACTTACGTTTTTTACAAGTTCAGGTACGTTTTTAACAAGTTAAATTTTTATGTTTTAACAAGTTAATGTTACATTTTGACACGTTAAAATACGTTTTTTACAAGTTACAGTACGTTTTTTACAAATTGAAGTACGTTTTTTACAATTTTAAATATGTGTTTTACATGTTGAAGTACGTTTTTTACAAGTTAAAGTACATTTGTTACAAGTTAAACAACATTTTTGACAAGTTAAATTACGTTTTTTACAAGTTAATGTATTTGTTAAAGTAGGTTTTTTAAAAGTTAAAGTTACGTTCTGACAAGTTAAAATTACGTTTTGACAAGTTAAAGTAAGTTTTTTACAAGTTAATGTATGTTTTTTTAAAGTTAAAGTTACGTTTTGACAAGTTAGATTTACGTTTTGACAATTTAAAGTACGTTTTTTACTAGTTAAAGTACGTTTTTTACAAGTTAAAGTACTTTTTTAACAAGTTAAAGTTACGTTTTGACAAGTTAAAGTTACATTTTGACAAGTTAAATTACGCTTTTTTACAAGTTAAAGTACGTTTTTAACAAGTTCAAGTTACGTTTTGACAATATAAAGTTATATTTTGACACGTGAAAGTACGTTTTTTCAAGTTAAAGTTACGTTTTGATACGTTTGATTATGTTTTTTACAAGTTGAAGTACATTTTTTACAAGTTAAAGGTTTATTGTGAGAAGTAAAATAACGCTTTTTTAAAGTTAAAGTACGTTTTTAACAAGTTAAACTTACGTTTTGACAAGTTAAAGTTTCGTTGTGACAGGATAAAGTTACATTTTGACACGTTAAAATACGTTTTTTACAAGTTAAATTACGTTTTTTACAAGTTGAAGTACGATTTTTACAAGTTAAAGTAAGTGTTTTACAAGTTGAAGTACATTTTTTACAAGTTAATCTACATTTTTTGCAAGTTAAAGTTACGTTTTAACAACTTAAACTTACGTTTTGAAACATTAAAATTACATTTTGACAAGTTAAACTACGTTTTTTACAAGTTAATGTTACGTTTTGACAAGTTAAATTACGTTTTTAACAAGTTAAACTTACGTTTTGACAAGTTATAGTTACGTTTTGACAAGTTAAAGTAGGTTTTTTTACAAGTTAAAGTACGTTTTTTACTTGAAGTACGTTTTTACATGTTAAAGTACATTCGTTAAACGTTAAACCACATTTTTGACAACTTAAATTGCGTTTTTTAGAAGTTAGTGTATGTTTTTAACAAATTAAACTTACGTTTTGACAAGTTAAAGTTAAATTTTGACAAGTTAAAGTTACGTTTTGACAAGTTAAAGTAGGGTTTTTAGAAGTTAAAGTACGTTTTTAACAAGTTAAAGTTACGTTTTGACAAGTGAAAGTTACGTTTTGACATGTTAAAGTTACGTTTTGACAAGTTAAAGTTACATTTTGAGAAGTTAAATTACGTTTTTTACAAGTTAAAGTACATTTTTAACAAGTTAAATTTACGTTTTGACAAGTTAATGTTACATTTTGACACGTTAAAGTACGTTTTTTTACAAGTTAAAGTACGTTTTTTACAAGTTGAAGTATGTTTTTTACAAGTGTAAGTACATTTCTTACAAGTTAAAGTACAATTTTTACAAGTTAAACTTACGTTTTAACAACTTAAAGTTACGTTTTGACACATTAAAATTACATTTTGACAACTTCAACTACATCTTTTACAAGTTAAACTTACGTTTTCACAAGTTAAAGTTAGGTTTTGACAAGTTAAAGTAGGTTTTTTACAAGTTAAAGTACGTTTTTAACAAGTTAAAGTTACGTATTGACAAGTTAAAGTTGCGTTTTGACAAGTTAAAGTTACATTTTGATAAGTTAACTTACGTTTTTTACAAGTTCAGGTACGTTTTTAACAAGTTAAATTTTTATGTTTTAACAAGTTAATGTTACATTTTGACACGTTAAAATACGTTTTCTACAAGTTAAAGTACGTTTTTTACAAATTGAAGTACGTTTTTTACAATTTAAAATATGTGTTTTACATGTTGAAGTACGTTTTTTACAAGTTAAAGTACATTTGTTACAAGTTAAACAACATTTTGACAAGTTAACTTACGTTTTTTACAAGTTAATGTATGTGTTAAAGTAGGTTTTTTAAAAGTTAAAGTTACGTTCTGACAAGTTAAAATTACGTTTTGACAAGTTAAAGTAAGTTTTTTACAAGTTAATGTATGTTTTTTTTAAAGTTAAAGTTACGTTTTGACAAGTTAGATTTACGTTTTGACAATTTAAAGTACGTTTTTTACTAGTTAAAGTACGTTTTTTACAAGTTAAACTACATTTTTAACAAGTTAAAGTTACGTTTTGACAAGTTAAAGTACGGTTTTTACAAGTTAAACTACGTTTTTTACAAGTTAAAGTACTTTTTTAACAAGTTAAAGTTACGTTTTGACAAGTTAAAGTTACATTTTGAGAAGTTAAATTACGTTTATTACAAGTTAAAGTACGTTTTTAATAAGTTAAATTTACGTTTTGACAAGTTAATGTTACATTTTGACACGTTAAAGTACGTTTTTTACAAGTTAAAGTACGTTTTTTACAAGTTGAAGTATGTTTTTTACAAGTGTAACTACATTTCTTACAAGTTAAAGCACAATTTTTATAAGTTAAACTTACGTTTTAACAACTTAAAGTTACGTTTTGACATATTAAAATTACATTTTGACAACTTAAACTACATTTTTTACAAGTTAAAGTTACGTTTGGAAAAGTTTAATTAGGTTTTTTACAAGTTAAAGCACATTTTTTACAAGATAAAGTTTGATTATGGTAAGTAAAATTACGTTTTTTTAAAGTTAATGTATGTTTTTTAAAAGTTAAAGTATGTTTTTAACAAGTTAAACTTACGTTTTGACAAGTTAAAGTTAGGTTTTGACAAGTTAAAGTAGGTTTTTTACAAGTTAAAGTACGTTTTTAACAAGTTAAAGTTACGTATTGACAAGTTAAAATGCGTTTTGACAAGTTAAAGTTACGTTTTGACAAGTTAAAGTTTGGTTTTGACAAGTTAAAGTAGGATTTTTACAAGTTAAAGTACGTTTTTAACAAGTTAAAGTTACGTATTGACAAGTTAAAGTTACATTTTGATAAGTTAACTTACGTTTTTTACAAGTTCAGGTACGTTTTTAACAAGTTAAATTTTAATGTTTTAACAAGTTAATGTTACATTTTGACACGTTAAAATACGTTTTTTACAAGTTAAAGTACGTTTTTTACAAATTGAAGTACGTTTTTTACAATTTAAAATATGTGTTTTACATGTTTAAGTACGTTTTTTACAAGTTAAAGTACCTTTGTTACAAGTTAAACAACATTTTTGACAAGTTAAATTACATTTTTTACAAGTTAATGTATGTGTTAAAGTAGGCTTTTTAAAAGTTAAAGTTACGTTCTGACAAGTTAAAATTACGTTTTGACAAGTTAAAGTAAGTTTTTTACAAGTTAATGTATGTTTTTTTAAAGTTAAAGTTACGTTTTGACAAGTTAGATTTACGTTTTGACAATTTAAAGTACGTTTTTTACTAGTTAAAGTACGTTTTTTACAAGTTAAACTACGTTTGTAACAAGTTAAAGTTACGTTTTGACTAGTTAAATTACGGTTTTTACAAGTTAAAGTACGTTTTTTACAAGTTAAAGTACTTTTTTAACAAGTTAAAGTTACGTTTTGACAAGTTAAAGTTACATTTTGACAAGTTAAATTACGCTTTTTTACAAGTTAAATTACGTTTTTAACAAGTTCAAGTTACGTTTTGACAATATAAAGTTATATTTTGACACCTTAAAATACGTTTTTTACAAGTTTAAGTACGTTTTTTACAAGTTGAAGTACGTTTTTTACAAGTTAAAGTAAGTGTATTACAAGTTGAAGTACGTTTTTTACAAGTTAAAGTACATTTTCTACAAGTTAAAGTTACGTTATAACAACTTAAAGTTATGTTTTGACACATTAAAATTACATTTTGACAAGTTAAAGTACGTTTTTTACAAGTTAAAGTTACGTTTTGATACGTTTGATTATGTTATTTACAAGTTAAAGTTACGTTTTGACAAGTTAAAGTTACATTTTGAGAAGTTAAATTACATTTTTTACAAGTTAAAGTACGTTTTTAACAAGTTAAACTTACGTTTTGACAAGTTAAAGTTTCGTTGTGACAGGATAAAGTTACATTTTGACACGTTAAAATACGTTTTTTAGAAGTTAAAGTACGTTTTTTACAAGTTGAAGTACGTTTTTTAAAAGTTCAAGTACGTTTGTTACATGTTTAAGTACATTTTTTGCAAGTTAAAGTTACGTTTTAACAACCTAAAGTTACATTTTGAAACATTAAAATTACATTTTGACAAGTTAAACTACGTTTTTTACAAGTTAAAGTTACGTTTTGACAAGTTAAATTACGTTTTAAACATGTTAAACTTACGTTTTGACAAGTTATAGTTACGTTTTGACAAGTTAAAGTATGTTTTTTACAAGTTAAAGTACGTTTTTTACTTTAAGTACGTTTTTTACAAGTTAAAGTACATTCGTTAAACGTTAAACAACTTTTCTTGACAACTTAAATTACGTTTTTTACAAGTTAATGTATGTTTTTAACAAGTTAAACTTATGTTTTGACAAGTTAAAGTTACATTTTAACAAGTTAAAGTTACGTTCACTAGTAGAAAAACTTGTTCCCACAACCCTTAATAAGGGGTGTGGAATTTTCCCACAACCTTTAATAACGGTTGTGGGAGCCTGAGTTGTGGAATTTCCCACAACCCTTAAACATCCGGTGTGGAATGTTCATATTTCCCATACCGAATGTCTATGGGTTGTGGGAAATTCAACAACCAATCAATTATCGGTTGTAAAAATTTTTTATTTTTGAAAACTTATCGCCGCGGCGACCCTTTACGGCGCCGCGGCCCCAAGTCCCACAACGGTTGTTGGGATACGTTGTGGGACCTAGGGCCGCGGCGCCATAAACGGTCGCCGCGGCCCTGTATCGCCGCGGCCCCACCAGTCAGTGCCGCGGCACCGGAGTCCCACAACGGATCCCAACATCCGTTGTGGGCCACGGCGCCGCGGCGCCATAAAGGATCGTCGCGGCGCCTGTTGTGGGACACCTGGTGCCGCGGCTTGGACATTTAGTGCCGCGGCGCAGCTCCCACAACGGATGTTTGAATCCGTTGTGGGACTTGGGGCCGCGGCTCCAAACATATGTCGCCGCGGCGCCATTGTCCGAAGAGTGCATCTTTTCATTATTATTGGATTAAACCCAAAATATCATATAATTACCTGCATAATACATGCACAATCAATCTAAAAACATACAATACATCCAAAATCATCATAATCATTCAAAATCATCTAAAAAATATACATTCAATATCACAAAATGTAACTAATCATCACATTCAATAAATCTTCTCTTACTCTCTCTATATCCAAAGGTGTATACGTGTTTTTGTTTTCTAATCTACTTATACCTCCTACAACTATTTCTCGCATATAACATAAAACAAAATATCCACATTCCGTGTTACCGCTTTGTCTTGGCGCGGCCATTGACCTTATGTATGTTGATTGTCCGTGGCCAATAGCGCCTTTGGTTTCAAGTTTGAAATTTGAAAACACCCTACAAAACAAATAGTATGAGTATCTTTTATAACAAATATTCAATATATAAGTAAAAAAACTTACCTTTTTATCAACGAAACCAAGTCTTGTGGAATTTGTTTATTCAACAGGTCAAAAAACATAGCACAATCCTTCCATAAGTAAAGGACAACAAGCATCCAATGAAAGTTTCGATTGTAGGGCATGAAAACTAGTTGCCCAACTGTGCATCCTCGCACCGCGTTGCCAACCTCTTTGACTCGTGTCGACAAATGGTAATCTTCGTCATTTGTAGACATGTGAGAAGCTAACGCGGCGTTTACAAAGACAAATTTTTTAACGTACTTTAGTTAAAGTAAGTTTTTTACAAGTTAAAGTATGTTTTTTACAAGTTAAAGTACGTTTTTTACAAGTTAAAGTACGTTTTTTACAAGTTGATGTACGTTTTTACAAGTTAAACCACATTTTTGACAAGTTAAAGTACGTTTTTTAAAAGTTAAAGTATGTTTTTAACAAGTTAAACTTACATTTCGACAAGTTAAAGTTACGTTTTGACAAGTTAATATACGTTTTTCACAAGTTAAACTTACGTTTTGACAAGTAAAAGTTACATTTTGACACGTTAAAATACGTTTTTTACAAGTTAAAGTACATTTTTTAAAAGTTAAAGCAACTGTTTTAGAAGTTGAAATACGTTTTTTACAAGTTAAAGTTACGTTTTAACAACTTAAAGTTACGGTTTGACACATTTAAATTACATTTTGACAAGTTAAAGTACGTTTTTTATAAGTTAAAGTTACGTTTTGAAAAGTTAAATTACATTTTTAATAAGGTAAACTTACGTTTTGACAAATTAAAGTTATGTTTTGACAAGTTAAAGTAGGTTTTTTACAAGTTAAAATACGTTTTTTACAAGTTGAAGTACGTTTTTACAAGTTAAAGTACATTTGTTACAAGTTAAATCACATTTTTGACAAGTTAAAGTACGTTTTTTACAAATGAATGTATGTTTTTAACATGTTAAATTTACGTTTTGACAAGTTAAAGTTACGTTTTGACAAGTTAAAGTACGTTTTTTACAAGTTAAATTACGTTTTTTAAAAGTTAAAGTATGTTTTTAACAAGTTAAACTTACGTTTCGACAAGTTAAAGTTACGTTTTGACAAGGTAAAGTAGGTTTTTTAAAATTTAAAGATACGTTTTGATAAGTAAAAGTATATTTTTTACAAGTTAAAGTACGTTTTTTACAATTTTAAGTACGTTTTTTAGAAGTTGAAGTACGTTTTTTACAATTTGACGTACGTTTTTTACAAGTTAAAGTTACGTTTTAACAACTTAAAGTTACGGTTTGACACATTTAAATTACATTCTGACAAGTTAAAGTACGTTTTTTATAAGTTAAAATTACGTTTTGAAAAGTTAAATTACATTTTTAATAAGGTAAACTTACGTTTTGACAAATTAAAGTTACGTTTTGACAAGTTAAAGTATGTTTTTTACAAGTTAAAATACGTTTTTTACAAGTGGAAGTACGTTTTTACAAGTTAAAGTACATTTGTTACAAGTTAAACCACATTTTTGACAAGTTAAAGTACGTTTTTTACAAATGAATATATGTTTTTAACATGTTAAATTTACGTTTTGACAAGTTAAAGTTACGTTTTGACAAGTTAAAGTACGTTTTTTACAAGTTAAATTACGTTTTTTAAAAGTTAAAGTATGATTTTAACAAGTTAAACTTACGTTTCGACAAGTTAAAGTTACGTTTTGACAAGGTAAAGTAGGTTTTTTAAAATTTAAAGATACGTTTTGACAAGTTAAAGTATGTTATTTACAAGTTAAAATACGTTTTTTACAAGTTGAATTACTTTTTTACAAGTTAAAGTACATTTGTTACAAGTTAAACCACATTTTTGACAAGTTAAAGTATGTTTTTTACAAATGAATGTATGTTTGTTAAAGTTACGTTTTGACAAGTTAAAATTACGTTTTGACAAGTTAAAGTACGTTTTTTACAAGTTAAAGTACGTTTTTTAAAAGTTAAAGTATGTTTTTAACAAGTTAAACTTACGTTTCGACAAGTTAAAGTTACGTTTTGACAAGTTAAAGTAGGTTTTTTACAAGTTAATATACGTTTTTTACAAGTTAAAGTTACGTTTTGACAAGTTAAAGTTATATTTTGACACGTTAAAATACATTTTTTACAAGTTAAAGTACATTAAGTTGAAGTACGTTTTTTACAAGTTAAAGTTACGTTTTAACAACTTAAAGTTACAGTTTGACACATTCAAATTACATTCTGACAAGTTAAAGTACGTTGTTTATAAATTAAAGTTACGTTTTGATAAGTTAAATTACATTTTTAATAAGGTAAACTTACGTTTTGACAAATTAAAGTTACGTTTTGACAAGTTAAAGTAAGTTTTTTACAAGTTAAAGTACGTTTTTTAAAAGTTAAAGTATGTTTTTAACAAGTTAAACTTACGTTTCGACAAGTTAAAGTTACGTTTTTACAAGTTAATATACGTTTTTTACAAGTTAAAGTTACGTTTTGACAAGTTAAAGTTTCATTTTGACACGTGAAAATACGGTTTTTACAAGTTAAAGTACATTTTTTAAAAGTTAAAGAAAGTGTTTTAGAAGTTGAAGTACGTTTTTTTCAAGTTAAAGTTACGTTTTAACAACTTAAATTTACGGTTTGACACATTCAAATTATATTCTGACAAGTTAAATTACATTTTTAATAAGGTAAACTTACGTTTTGACAAATTAAAGTTACGTTTTGACAAGTTCAAGTAGGTTTTTTACAAGTTAAACCACGTTTTTTACAACCTGAAGTACGTTTTTACAAGTTAAACTACATTTGTTACAAGTTAAACCACATTTTTGACAAGTTATAGTACTTTTTTTACAATTGAATGTATGTGTTTAACAATTTAAACTTATATTTTGACAAGTTAAATTTACGTTTTGACAAGTTAAAGTAGGTTTTTTACAAGTTAAAGTTACGTATTGACAAGTTAAAGTAAGTTTTTTACAAGTTAAAGTACGTTTCTTACAAGATAATGTTTTGTTGTAAGAAGGAAAATTACATTTTTTTTAAGTTAAAGTACGTTTTTTACAAGTTAAACTTACGTTTTGACAAGTTAAAGTTACGTTTTGACTAGTTAAAGTAAGTTTTTTACAAGTTAAAGTACGTTTTTAACAAGTTAAAGTTACGTTTTGACAATTAAAGTTACATTTTGACCCGTTTAAATATGTTTTTTACAAGTTAAGGTACGTGTTTTACAAGTTGAAGTACGTTTTTTACAAGTTAAAGTTACGTTTTGACAAGTTAAAGTAACATTTTGACACTTTAAAATACGTTTTTTACAAGTTAAAGTAAGTGTTTTACAAGTTGAAGTACGTTTTTTACAAGTTAAAGTACATTTTGTACAAGTTAAAGTTACGTTATAACAACTTAAAGTACGTTTTATACAAGTTAATGTTACATTTTGATAAGTTTAATAATGTTTTTTACAAGTTAAAGTACGTTTTTTACAAGATAATGTTTCGTTGTGAGAAGTAAAATTACATTTTTTAAAAGTTAAAGTACGTTTTTAACAAGTTAAACCTACGTTTTTGACAAGTTAAAGTTACGTTTTTGACAAGTTTACAAGTAAGTTTTTAACAAGTTAAAGTACGTTTTTAACAAGTTAAAGTTACGTTTTGACAATTAAAGTTACATCTTGACACGTTTAAAATATGTTTTTTAAAAGTTAAAGTACGTTTTTTTACAGTTGAAGTACGTTTTTTTACAAGTTAAGGTACGTGTTTTACAAGTTCGAAATACGTTTTTTTAAAGTTAAAGTAAATATTTTACAAGTTAAAGTTACGTTTTTAACAACTTAAAGTTACGTTTTAACACATTAAAAATTACATTTTGACAAGTTAAAAGTACTTTTTTTACAAGTTAAAGTTTTGTTTTTTACAAGTTAAATTACGTTTTTAACAAGTTACACTTATGTTTTGACAAATTAAAGTTATGTTTTGACAAGTTAAAGTACGTTTTTTACAAATGAATATATGTTTCTAACATGTTAAAGTTACGTTTTGACAAGTTAAAGTTACGTTTTGACAAGTTAAAGTACGTTTTTTACAAGTTAAAGTACGTTTTCTAAAAGTTAAAGTATGTTTTTAACAAGTTAAACTCACGTTTCGACAAGTTAAAGTTACGTTTTTTCCAAGTTAAAGTACGTTTTTTAAAAGTTAAAGTATGTTTTTAACAAGTTAAACTCACGTTTCGACAAGTTAAAAGTTACGTTTTGACAAGTTAAAAGTAGGTTTTGACAAGTTAAAGTCCGGTTTTAACAAGTTAAAGTTACATTTTGGCACGTTAAAATACGTTTTTAACAAGTTAAAGTCCGTTTTGACAAATTAAAGTTACATTTTGACACGTCAAAATACGTTTTTTACAAGTTTAAAGTACGTTTTTTACAAGTTAAAGCAAGTGTTTTACAAGTTGCAGTACGTTTTTTACAAGATGAAATACGTTTTTAACAAGTTAAAGTTACGTTATAATAACTTAAAGTTACATTTTGACACATTAAAATTAAATTTTTACAAGTTAAAGTACGTTTTATACAAGTTAAAGTAACGTTTTGATAAGTTTAATAATGTTTTTTTACAAGTTAAAGTACGGTTTTTACAAGATAATGTTTCGTTGTGAGACGTAAAATTACATTTTTTTAAAGTTAAAGTACGTTTTTATCAAGTTAAACTTACGTTTTGACAAGTTAAAGTTACGTTTGAGAAGTTAAATTAAGTTTTTTCAAGGTTAAAGTACGTTTTTAACAAGTTAAAGTTACGTTTTTACAATTAAAGTTACATCTTGACACGTTTTAAATATGTTTTTCCCAAGTTAAAGTACGTTTTTTACAAGTTGAAGTACGTTTTTTACAAGTTAAGGTACGTGTTTTTACAAGTTGAAGTACGTAGTAAACTTTTTACAAGTTAAAGTTACGTTTTAACAACTTAAAGTTACGTTTTAACACATTAAAATTAAATTTTGACAAGTTAAATTACGTTTTTCACAAGTTAAAGTTACGTTTTGACAAGTTAAATTACGTTTTTAACAAGTTAAACTTATGTTTTGACAAATTAAAGTTATGTTTTTCACAAGTTAACGTAGGTTTTTTTACAAGTTCAAAATAGGTTTTTTTACAAGTTAAAGTACATTTGTTACAAGTTAAACCACATTTTTGACAAGTTAAAGTACGTTTTTTACAAATGAATGTATGTTTTTAACATGTTAAAGTTACGTTTTGACAAGTTAAAGTTACGTTTTGACAAGTTAAAGTACGTTGTTTACAAGTTAAAGTACGTTTTTTAAAAGTTAAAGTATGATGTTAACAAGTTAAACTTACGTTTCAACAAGTTAAAGTTACGTTTTGACAAGTTAAAGTAGGTTTTTTATAAGTTAATATACGTTTTTTACAAGTTAAAGTTACGTTTTGACAAGTTAAAGTTACATTTTGACACGTTAAAATACGTTTTTTACAAGTTAAAGTACATTTTTTACAAGTTAAAGCAAGTGTTTTACAAGTTGAAGTACGTTTTTTACAAGTTGAATTACGTTTTTTACAAGTTAAAGTTACGTTTTAACAACTTAAAGTTACGATTTGACACATTCAAATTACATTATGACATGTTAAAATATGTTTTTTATAAGTTAAAGTTACGTTTTGACAAGTTAAATTATATTTTTAACAAGGTAAACTTACGTTTTGACATATTAAAGTTACGTTTTGACAAGTTAAAGTAGGTTTTTTACAAGTTAAAGCACGATTTTTACAAATTGAAGTATTTTTTTACAAGCTAAACTATATTTGGTACAAGTGAAACCACATTTTTGACAAGTTAAAGTTACGTTTTAACACATTAAAATTACATTTTGACAAGTTAAAGTACGTTTTTTACAAGTTAAAATTATGTTTTCACAAATTAAAGTTATGTTTTGACAAGTTGAAGTAGGTTTTTTAAAAGTTAAAATACGTTTTTTACAAGTTGAAGTACGTTTTTACAAGTTGAAGTACGTTTTTACAAGTTAAAGTATATTTGTTACAAGTTAAACCACATTTTTGACAAGTTAAAGTACGTTTTTTACAAACGAATGTATATTTTTAACAAGTTAAAGTTACGTTTTGACAAGTTAAAGTTACGTTTTGACAAGTTAAAGTACATTTTTTAAAAGTTAAAGTATGATTTGAGCAAGTTAAACTTACGTTTCGACAAGTTAAAGTTACGTTTTGACAAGTTAAAGCAGGTATTTTACAAGTTAATATACGTTTTTTACAAGTTAAAGTTGCGTTTTGACAAGTTAAAGTTACATTTCGACACGTTAAAATATGTTTTTTACAAGTTAAAGTACGTTTTTTAGAAGTTAAAGCAAGTGTGTTACAAGTTGAAGTACGTTTTTTACAAGTTGAATTACGTTTTTTACAAATTAAAGTTACGTTTTAACAACTTAAATTTACGATTTGACACATTCAAATTACATTCTGACAAGTTAAAGTACGTTTTTTATAAGTTAAAGTTACGTTTTGAGAAGTTAAATTACATTTTTAACAAGGTAAACTTACGTTTTGACAAATTAAAGTTACGTTTTGACAAGTTAAAGTAGGTTTTTTACAAGTTAAAGGACGTTTTTTACAAGTTGAAGTACGTTTTTACAAGTTAAACTACATTTCTTACAAGTTAAACCACATTTTTGACAAGTTAAAGTACGTTTTTTACAAGTGAATATATGTTTTTAACAATTTAAACTTATGTTTTGACAAGTTAAAGTTACGTTTTGACAAGTTAAAGTAGGTTTTTTACAAGTTAAAGTACGTTTTTTACAATTTAAAGTACGTTTTTTACAAGATGAAATACGTTATTACAAGTTAAAGTACATTTGTTACAAGTTAAACCACATCTTTGACAAGTTTAAGTACGTTTTTTACTAATTAATGTATGTTTTTAACAAGGTAAAGTACGTTTTTACAAGTTAAAGTACATTTGTTACAAGTTAAACCACATTTTTGACAAATTTAAGTATGTTTTTTACAAATTAATGTATGTTTTTAACAAGTTAAATTTACGTTTTGAAAAGTTAAAGTTACGTTTTGACAAGTTAAAGTAGTTTTTTACAAGTTAAAGTCCGTTTTTACAAGTTCAAGTTACGTTTTGAGAAGTTAAAGTTACATTTTGACACGTTAAAATACGTTTTTTACAAGTTGAGGTACATTTTTTACAAGTTAAAGCAAGTGTTTTACAAGTTGAAGTACATTTTTTACAAGTTACAGTTACGTTTTGACAAGTTAAAGTAACATTTTGACACGTTAAAATACTTTTTTTACAAGTTAAAGTAAGTGTTTTACAAGTTGAAGTACATTTTCTACAAGTTAAAATTACGTTATAACAACTTAAAGTTACGTTTTGACACATTAAAATTAAATTTTGACAAGTTAAAGTACGTTTTATACAAGTTAAAGTTACGTTTTGATAAGTTTAATAATGTTTTTTACAAGTGAAAGTACGTTTTTTACAAGATAATGTTTCGTTGTGAGAAGTAAAATTACATTTTTTAAAAGTTAAAGTACGTTTTTAACAAGTTAAACTTACGTATTGACAAGTTAAAGTACGTTTTTTACAAGTTGTAGTACGTTTTTTACTAGTTAAAGTACGTTTTTTACAAGATGAAGTACGTTTTTACAAGTTAAAGTACATTTGTTACAAGTTAAACCAAATTAATGACAAGTTAAAGTACGTTTTTTTAAAGTTAAAGTGTGTTATTCACAATTAAAACTTACGTTTTAACAAGTTAAAGTTACGTTTTGATAAGTTAAAGTAGGTTTTTTACAAATTAAAGTACGTTTTATCAAGTTAAAGTACGTTTTTACAAGTTAAAGTACATTTGTTACAAGTTAAACCACATTTTTGACAAGTTAAAGTACGTTTTTTTACAAATGAATATATGTTTTTAACATGTTAAAGTTACGTTTTGAAAAGTTAAAGTTACGTTTTGACAAGTTAAAGTATGTTTTTTACAAGTTAAAGTACGCTTTTTAAAAGTTAAAGGATGTTTTTAACAAGTTAAACTCACGTTTCGACAAGTTAAAGTTACGTTTTTTAAAAGTTAAAGTACGTTTTTGAAAAGTTAAAGTATGTTTTTAACAAGTTAAACTCACGTTTCGACAAGTTAAAGTTACGTTTTAACAAGTTAAAGTAGGTTTTTTACAAGTTAAAGTCCGTTTTGCCAAGTTATAGTTACATTTTGACACGTTAAAATACGTTTTTTACAAGTTAAAGTCCGTTTTTACAAGTTAAAGTACGTTTTTTACAAGTTAAAGCAAGTGTTTTACAAGTTGAAGTACGTTTTTTACAAATTGAAGTACGTTTTTAACAAGTTAAAGTTACGTTTTAACAACTTAAAGTTACGGTTTGACATATTCAAATTACATTCTGACAAGTTAAAGTACGTTTTTTATAAGTTAAAGTTACGTTTTGACAAGTTAAATTACAATTTTAACAAGGTTAACTGACGTTTTGACAAATTAAAGTTACGTTTTGACAAGTTAAAGTAGCTTTTTAACAAGTTAAAGAACGTTTTTTACAAGTTGAAGTACGTTTTTACAAGTTAAACTATATTTGTTACAAGTTAAACCACATTTTTGACAAGTTAAAGTATGTTTTTCACAAGTGAATGTATGTTTTTAAAAATTTAAACTTATGTTTTGACAAATTAAAGTTACGTTTTGACAAGTTAAAGTAGGTTGTTTACTAGTTAAAGTTACGTATTGACAAGTTAAAATACGTTTTTTACAAGTTAAAGTACGTTTTTTACAAGTTAAAGTACGTTTTTTACAAGATGAAGTACTTTTTTACAAGTTAAAGTTACGTTTTAACAACTTAAAGTTACGGTTTGACACATTCAAATTACATTCTGACAAGTTAAAGTACGTTTTTTATAAGTTAAAGTTACGTTTTGACAAGTTAAATTACATTTTTAACAAGGTTAACTTACGTTTTGACAAATTAAAGTTACGTTTTGACAAGTTAAAGTAGGTTTTTTACAAGTTAAAGTACGTTTTTTACAAGTTAAAGTACGTTTTTACAAGTGAAACTATATTTGTTACAAGTTAAACCACATTTTTGACAAGTTAAAGTATGTTTTTCACAAGTGAATGTATGTTTTTAAAAATTGAAACTTATGTTTTGACAAATTAAAGTTACGTTTTGACAAGTTAAAGTAGGTTTTTTACTAGTTAAAGTTACGTATTGACAAGTTAAAGTACGTTTTTTAAAAGTTAAAGTACGTTTTTTACAAGATAAAGTACGTTTTTACAAGTTAAAGTACATTTTTTACAAGTTAAAGAACATTTTTGACAAGTTAAAGTACGTTTTTTTCAAGTTAATGTGTGTTTTTCACAATTTAAACTTACGTTTTGACAAGTTAAAGTTACGTTTTGACAAGTTAAAGTAGGTTTTTTACAAATTAAAGTACGTTTTTTACAAGTTAAAGTACGTTTTTACAAGTTAAGGTACATTTGTTACAAGTTAAACCACATTTTTGACAAGTTTAAGTACGTTTTTTACAAGTTAAAGTACGTTTTTTACAAGTTAAAGCAAGTGTTTTACAAGTTGAAGTACGTTTTTTACAAGTTAAACTTACGTTTTGACAAGGTAAAGTTACATTTTGACACGTTAAAATACGTTTTTTAGAAAGTTAAAGTAAGTGTTTTACAAGTTAAAGTACGTTTTTTACAAGTTAAAGTACGTTTTTTACAAGTTAAAGTTACGTTATAACAACTTAAAGTTACATTTTGACACATTAAAATTAAATTTTGACAAGTTAAAGTACGTTTTATACAAGTTAAAGTTACGTTTTGATAAGTTTAATAATGTTTTTTACAAGTTAAAGTACGGTTTTTACAAGATAATGTTTCGTTGTGATACGTAAAATTACATTTTTTAAAAGTTAAAGTACGTTTTTATCAAGTTAAACTTACGTTTTGACAAGTTAAAGTTACGTTTTGACAAGTTAAATTAAGTTTTTTCAAGTTAAAGTACGTTTTTAACAAGTTAAAGTTACGTTTTTACAATTAAAGTTACATCTTGACACGTTTAAATATGTTTTTCACAAGTTAAAGTAAGTTTTAACAAGTTGAAGTACGTTTTTTACAAGTTAAGGTACGTGTTTTACAAGTTGAAGTACGTAGTAAACTTTTTACAAGTTAAAGTTACGTTTTAACAACTTAAAGTTACGTTTTAACACATTAAAATTAAATTTTGAGAAGTTAAATTACGTTTTTCACAAGTTAAAGTTACGTTTTGACAAGTTAAATTACGTTTTTAACAAGTTAAACTTATGTTTTGACAAATTAAAGTTATGTTTTGACAAGTTAACGTAGGTTTTTTACAAGTTCAAATAGGTTTTTTTACAAGTTAAAGTACATTTGTTACAAGTTAAACCACATTTTTGACAAGTTAAAGTACGTTTTTTACAAATGAATGTATGTTTTTAACATGTTAAAGTTACGTTTTGACAAGTTAAAGTTACGTTTTGACAAGTTAAAGTACGTTTTTTACAAGTTAAAGTACGTTTTTTAAAAGTCAAAGTATGATTTTAACAAGTTAAACTTACGTTTCAACAAGTTAAAGTTATGTTTTGACAAGTTAAAGTAGGTTTTTTATAAGTTAATATACGTTTTTTACAAGTTAAAGTTACGTTTTGACAAGTTAAAGTTACATTTTGACACATTAAAATACGTTTTTTACAAGTTAAACTACATTTTTTACAAGTTAAAGCAAGTGTTTTACAAGTTGAAGTACGTTTTTTACAAGTTGAAGTACGATTTTACAAGTTAAAGTTACGTTTTAACAACTTAAGGTTACGGTTTGACACATTCAAATTACATTATGACATGTTAAAATATGTTTTTTATAAGTTAAAGTTACGTTTTGACAAGTTAAATTATATTTTTAACAAGGTAAACTTACGTTTTGACAAATTAAAGTTACGTTTTGACAAGTTAGAGTAGGTTTTTTACAATTTAAAGCACGATTTTTACAAGTTGAAGTACGTTTTTACAAGTTAAACTATATTTGTTACAAGTTAAACCACATTTTTGACAAGTTAAAGTTACGTTTTAACAAATTAAAATTACATTTTGAGAAGTTAAAGTACGTTTTTTACAAGTTAAATTTACATTTTGACAAGTTAAATTACGTTTTTAACAAGTTAAAATTATGTTTTGACAAATTAAAGTTTTGTTTTGACAAGTTAAAGTAGGTTTTTTAAAAGTTAAAATACGTTTTTTACAAGTTGAAATACGTTTTTACAAATTGAAGTACGTTTTTACAAGTTAAAGTATATTTGTTACAAGTTAAACCACATTTTTGACAACTTAAAGTACGTTTTTTACAAACGAATGTATGTTTTTAACATGTTAAAGTTACGTTTTGACAAGTTAAAGTTACGTTTTGACAAGTTAAAGTACGTTTTTTAAAAGTTAAAGTATGATTTGAACAAGTTAAACTTACGTTTCGACAAGTTAAAGTTACGTTTTGACAAGTTAAAGCAGGTTTTTTACAAGTTAATATACGTTTTTTACAAGTTAAAGTTACGTTTTGACAAGTTAAAGTTACATTTTGACACGTTAAAATACGTTTTTTACAAGTTAAAGTACGTTTTTTAGAATTTAAAGCAAGTGTGTTACAAGTTGAAGTACGTTTTTTACAAGTTGAATTACGTTTGTTACAAGTTAAAGTTACGTTTTAAGAACTTAAAGTTACGATTTGACACATTCAAATTACATTCTGACAAGTTAAAGTACGTTTTTTATAAGTTAAAGTTACGTTTTGAGAAGTTAAATTACATTTTTAACAAGGTAAACTTACGTTTTGACAAATTAAAGTTACGTTTTGACAAGTTAAAGTAGGTTTTTTACAAGTTAAAGCACGTTTTTTACAAGTTGAAGTACGTTTTTACAAGTTAAACTATATTTGTTACAAGTTAAACCACATTTTTGACAAGTTAAAGTATGTTTTTCACAAGTGAATGTATGTTTTTAAAAATTTAAACTTATGTTTTGACAAATTAAAGTTATGTTTTGACAAGTTAAAGTAGGTTGTTTACTAGTTAAAGTTACGTATTGAATACGTTTTTTACAAGTTAAAGTACATTTTTTACAAGTTAAAGTACGTTTTTTACAAGATAAAGTACGTTTTTTACAAGTTAAAGTTACGTTTTAACAACTTAATGTTACGGTTTGACACATTCAAATTACATTCTGACAAGTTAAAGTACGTTTTTTATAAGTTAAAGTTACGTTTTGACAAGTTAAATTACATTTTTAACAAGGTTAACTTACGTTTTGACAAATTAAAGTTACGTTTTGACAAGTTAAAGTAGGTTTTTTACAAGTTAAAGTACGTTTTTTACAAGTTAAAGTACGTTTTTACAAGTGAAACTATATTTGTTACAAGTTAAACCACATTTTTGACAAGTTAAAGTATGTTTTTCACAAGTGAATGTATGTTTTTAAAAATTGAAACTTATGTTTTGACAAATTAAAGTTACGTTTTGACAAGTTAAAGTAGGTTTTTTACTAGTTAAAGTTACGTATTGACAAGTTAAAGTACGTTTTTTAAAAGTTAAAGTACGTTTTTTACAAGATAAAGTACGTTTTTACAAGTTAAAGTACATTTTTTACAAGTTAAAGAACATTTTCTACAAGTTAAAGTACGTTTTTTTCAAGTTAATGTGTGTTTTTCACAATTTAAACTTACGTTTTGACAAGTTAAAGTTACGTTTTGACAAGTTAAAGTAGGTTTTTTACAAATTAAAGTACGTTTTTTACAAGTTAAAGTACGTTTTTACAAGTTAAGGTACATTTGTTACAAGTTAAACCACATTTTTGACAAGTTTAAGTACGTATTTTACAAGTTAAAGTACGTTTTTTACAAGTTAAAGCAAGTGTTTTACAAGTTGAAGTACGTTTTTTACAAGTTAAACTTACGTTTTGACAAGGTAAAGTTACATTTTGACACGTTAAAATACGTTTTTTAGAAAGTTAAAGTAAGTGTTTTACAAGTTAAAGTACGTTTTTTACAAGTTAAAGTACGTTTTTTACAAGTTAAAGTTACGTTATAACAACTTAAAGTTACATTTTGACACATTAAAATTAAATTTTGACAAGTTAAAGTACGTTTTATACAAGTTAAAGTTACGTTTTGATAAGTTTAATAATGTTTTTTACAAGTTAAAGTACGGTTTTTACAAGATAATGTTTCGTTGTGAGACGTAAAATTACATTTTTTAAAAGTTAAAGTACGTTTTTATCAAGTTAAACTTACGTTTTGACAAGTTAAAGTTACGTTTTGACAAGTTAAATTAAGTTTTTTCAAGTTAAAGTACGTTTTTAACAAGTTAAAGTTACGTTTTTACAATTAAAGTTACATCTTGACACGTTTAAATATGTTTTTCACAAGTTAAAGTACGTTTTAACAAGTTGAAGTACGTTTTTTACAAGTTAAGGTACGTGTTTTACAAGTTGAAGTACGTAGTAAACTTTTTACAAGTTAAAGTTACGTTTTAACAACTTAAAGTTACGTTTTAACACATTAAAATTAAACTTTGAGAAGTTAAATTACGTTTTTCACAAGTTAAAGTTACGTTTTGACAAGTTAAATTACGTTTTTAACAAGTTAAACTTATGTTTTGACAAATTAAAGTTATGTTTTGACAAGTTAACGTAGGTTTTTTACAAGTTCAAATATGTTTTTTTACAAGTTAAAGTACATTTGTTACAAGTTAAACCACATTTTTGACAAGTTAAAGTACGTTTTTTACAAATGAATGTATGTTTTTAACATGTTAAAGTTACGTTTTGACAAGTTAAAGTTACGTTTTGACAAGTTAAAGTACGTTTTTTACAAGTTAAAGTACGTTTTTTAAAAGTCAAAGTATGATTTTAACAAGTTAAACTTACGTTTCAACAAGTTAAAGTTATGTTTTGACAAGTTAAAGTAGGTTTTTTATAAGTTAATATACGTTTTTTACAAGTTAAAGTTACGTTTTGACAAGTTAAAGTTACATTTTGACACATTAAAATACGTTTTTTACAAGTTAAACTACATTTTTTACAAGTTAAAGCAAGTGTTTTACAAGTTGAAGTACGTTTTTTACAAGTTGAAGTACGTTTTTTACAAGTTAAAGTTACGTTTTAACAACTTAAGGTTACGGTTTGACACATTCAAATTACATTATGACATGTTAAAATATGTTTTTTATAAGTTAAAGTTACGTTTTGACAAGTTAAATTATATTTTTAACAAGGTAAACTTACGTTTTGACAAATTAAAGTTACGTTTTGACAAGTTAAAGTAGGTTTTTTACAAGTTAAAGCACGTTTTTTACAAGTTGAAGTACGTTTTTACAAGTTAAAGTACATTTGTTACAAGTTAAACCACATTTTTGACAAGTTAAAGTTACGTTTTAACAAATTAAAATTACATTTTGACAAGTTAAAGTACGTTTTTTACAAGTTAAAGTTACATTTTGACAAGTTAAATTACGTTTTTAACAAGTTAAAATTATGTTTTGACAAATTAAAGTTATGTTTTGACAAGTTAAAGTAGGTTTTTTAAAAGTTAAAATACGTTTTTTACAAGCTGAAATACGTTTTTACAAATTGAAGTACGTTTTTACAAGTTAAAGTTACGTTTTGATAAGTTTAATAATGTTTTTTACAAGTTAAAGTACGGTTTTTACAAGATAATGTTTCGTTGTGAGACGTAAAATTACATTTTTTAAAAGTTAAAGTACGTTTTTATCAAGTTAAACTTACGTTTTGACAAGTTAAAGTTACGTTTTGACAAGTTAAATTAAGTTTTTTCAAGTTAAAGTACGTTTTTAACAAGTTAAAGTTACGTTTTTACAATTAAAGTTACATCTTGACACGTTTAAATATGTTTTTCACAAGTTAAAGTACGTTTTAACAAGTTGAAGTACGTTTTTTACAAGTTAAGGTACGTGTTTTACAAGTTGAAGTACGTAGTAAACTTTTTACAAGTTAAAGTTACGTTTTAACAACTTAAAGTTACGTTTTAACACATTAAAATTAAACTTTGAGAAGTTAAATTACGTTTTTCACAAGTTAAAGTTACGTTTTGACAAGTTAAATTACGTTTTTAACAAGTTAAACTTATGTTTTGACAAATTAAAGTTATGTTTTGACAAGTTAACGTAGGTTTTTTACAAGTTCAAATATGTTTTTTTACAAGTTAAAGTACATTTGTTACAAGTTAAACCACATTTTTGACAAGTTAAAGTACGTTTTTTACAAATGAATGTATGTTTTTAACATGTTAAAGTTACGTTTTGACAAGTTAAAGTTACGTTTTGACAAGTTAAAGTACGTTTTTTACAAGTTAAAGTACGTTTTTTAAAAGTCAAAGTATGATTTTAACAAGTTAAACTTACGTTTCAACAAGTTAAAGTTATGTTTTGACAAGTTAAAGTAGGTTTTTTATAAGTTAATATACGTTTTTTACAAGTTAAAGTTACGTTTTGACAAGTTAAAGTTACATTTTGACACATTAAAATACGTTTTTTACAAGTTAAACTACATTTTTTACAAGTTAAAGCAAGTGTTTTACAAGTTGAAGTACGTTTTTTACAAGTTGAAGTACGTTTTTTACAAGTTAAAGTTACGTTTTAACAACTTAAGGTTACGGTTTGACACATTCAAATTACATTATGACATGTTAAAATATGTTTTTTATAAGTTAAAGTTACGTTTTGACAAGTTAAATTATATTTTTAACAAGGTAAACTTACGTTTTGACAAATTAAAGTTACGTTTTGACAAGTTAAAGTAGGTTTTTTACAATTTAAAGCACGATTTTTACAAGTTGAAGTACGTTTTTACAAGTTAAACTATATTTGTTACAAGTTAAACCACATTTTTGACAAGTTAAAGTTACGTTTTAACAAATTAAAATTACATTTTGACAAGTTAAAGTACGTTTTTTACAAGTTAAAGTTACATTTTGACAAGTTAAATTACGTTTTTAACAAGTTAAAATTATGTTTTGACAAATTAAAGTTATGTTTTGACAAGTTAAAGTAGGTTTTTTAAAAGTTAAAATACGTTTTTTACAAGTTGAAATACGTTTTTACAAATTGAAGTACGTTTTTACAAGTTAAAGTATATTTGTTACAAGTTAAACCACATTTTTGACAACTTAAAGTACGTTTTTTACAAACGAATGTATGTTTTTAACATGTTAAAGTTACGTTTTGACAAGTTAAAGTTACGTTTTGACAAGTTAAAGTACGTTTTTTAAAAGTTAAAGTATGATTTGAACAAGTTAAACTTACGTTTCGACAAGTTAAAGTTACGTTTTGACAAGTTAAAGCAGGTTTTTTACAAGTTAATATACGTTTTTTACAAGTTAAAGTTACGTTTTGACAAGTTAAAGTTACATTTTGACACGTTAAAATACGTTTTTTACAAGTTAAAGTACGTTTTTTAGAATTTAAAGCAAGTGTGTTACAAGTTGAAGTACGTTTTTTACAAGTTGAATTACGTTTTTTACAAGTTAAAGTTACGTTTTAAGAACTTAAAGTTACGATTTGACACATTCAAATTACATTCTGACAAGTTAAAGTACGTTTTTTATAAGTTAAAGTTACGTTTTGAGAAGTTAAATTACATTTTTAACAAGGTAAACTTACGTTTTGACAAATTAAAGTTACGTTTTGACAAGTTAAAGTAGGTTTTTTACAAGTTAAAGCACGTTTTTTACAAGTTGAAGTACGTTTTTACAAGTTAAACTATATTTGTTACAAGTTAAACCACATTTTTGACAAGTTAAAGTATGTTTTTCACAAGTGAATGTATGTTTTTAAAAATTTAAACTTATGTTTTGACAAATTAAAGTTATGTTTTGACAAGTTAAAGTAGGTTGTTTACTAGTTAAAGTTACGTATTGAATACGTTTTTTACAAGTTAAAGTACATTTTTTACAAGTTAAAGTACGTTTTTTACAAGATGAAGTACGTTTTTTACAAGTTAAAGTTACGTTTTAACAACTTAAAGTTACGGTTTGACACATTCAAATTACATTCTGACAAGTTAAAGTACGTTTTTTATAAGTTAAAGTTACGTTTTGACAAGTTAAATTACATTTTTAACAAGGTTAACTTACGTTTTGACAAATTAAAGTTACGTTTTGACAAGTTAAAGTAGGTTTTTTACAAGTTAAAGTACGTTTTTTACAAGTTAAAGTACGTTTTTACAAGTGAAACTATATTTGTTACAAGTTAAACCACATTTTTGACAAGTTAAAGTATGTTTTTCACAAGTGAATGTATGTTTTTAAAAATTGAAACTTATGTTTTGACAAATTAAAGTTACGTTTTGACAAGTTAAAGTAGGTTTTTTACTAGTTAAAGTTACGTATTGACAAGTTAAAGTACGTTTTTTAAAAGTTAAAGTACGTTTTTTACAAGATAAAGTACGTTTTTACAAGTTAAAGTACATTTTTTACAAGTTAAAGAACATTTTTGACAAGTTAAAGTACGTTTTTTTCAAGTTAATGTGTGTTTTTCACAATTTAAACTTACGTTTTGACAAGTTAAAGTTACGTTTTGACAAGTTAAAGTAGGTTTTTTACAAATTAAAGTACGTTTTTTACAAGTTAAAGTACGTTTTTACAAGTTAAGGTACATTTGTTACAAGTTAAACCACATTTTTGACAAGTTTAAGTACGTTTTTTACAAGTTAAAGTACGTTTTTTACAAGTTAAAGCAAGTGTTTTACAAGTTGAAGTACGTTTTTTACAAGTTAAACTTACGTTTTGACAAGGTAAAGTTACATTTTGACACGTTAAAATACGTTTTTTAGAAAGTTAAAGTAAGTGTTTTACAAGTTAAAGTACGTTTTATACAAGTTAAAGTACGTTTTTTACAAGTTAAAGTTACGTTATAACAACTTAAAGTTACATTTTGACACATTAAAATTAAATTTTGACAAGTTAAAGTACGTTTTATACAAGTTAAAGTTACGTTTTGATAAGTTTAATAATGTTTTTTACAAGTTAAAGTACGGTTTTTACAAGATAATGTTTCGTTGTGAGACGTAAAATTACATTTTTTAAAAGTTAAAGTACGTTTTTATCAAGTTAAACTTACGTTTTGACAAGTTAAAGTTACGTTTTGACAAGTTAAATTAAGTTTTTTCAAGTTAAAGTACGTTTTTAACAAGTTAAAGTTACGTTTTTACAATTAAAGTTACATCTTGACACGTTTAAATATGTTTTTCACAAGTTAAAGTACGTTTTAACAAGTTGAAGTACGTTTTTTACAAGTTAAGGTACGTGTTTTACAAGTTGAAGTACGTAGTAAACTTTTTACAAGTTAAAGTTACGTTTTAACAACTTAAAGTTACGTTTTAACACATTAAAATTAAACTTTGAGAAGTTAAATTACGTTTTTCACAAGTTAAAGTTACGTTTTGACAAGTTAAATTACGTTTTTAACAAGTTAAACTTATGTTTTGACAAATTAAAGTTATGTTTTGACAAGTTAACGTAGGTTTTTTACAAGTTCAAATATGTTTTTTTACAAGTTAAAGTACATTTGTTACAAGTTAAACCACATTTTTGACAAGTTAAAGTACGTTTTTTACAAATGAATGTATGTTTTTAACATGTTAAAGTTACGTTTTGACAAGTTAAAGTTACGTTTTGACAAGTTAAAGTACGTTTTTTACAAGTTAAAGTACGTTTTTTAAAAGTCAAAGTATGATTTTAACAAGTTAAACTTACGTTTCAACAAGTTAAAGTTATGTTTTGACAAGTTAAAGTAGGTTTTTTATAAGTTAATATACGTTTTTTACAAGTTAAAGTTACGTTTTGACAAGTTAAAGTTACATTTTGACACATTAAAATACGTTTTTTACAAGTTAAACTACATTTTTTACAAGTTAAAGCAAGTGTTTTACAAGTTGAAGTACGTTTTTTACAAGTTGAAGTACGTTTTTTACAAGTTAAAGTTACGTTTTAACAACTTAAGGTTACGGTTTGACACATTCAAATTACATTATGACATGTTAAAATATGTTTTTTATAAGTTAAAGTTACGTTTTAACAAGTTAAATTATATTTTTAACAAGGTAAACTTACGTTTTGACAAATTAAAGTTACGTTTTGACAAGTTAAAGTAGGTTTTTTACAATTTAAAGCACGATTTTTACAAGTTGAAGTACGTTTTTACAAGTTAAACTATATTTGTTACAAGTTAAACCACATTTTTGACAAGTTAAAGTAACGTTTTAACAAATTAAAATTACATTTTGACAAGTTAAAGTACGTTTTTTACAAGTTAAAGTTACATTTTGACAAGTTAAATTACGTTTTTAACAAGTTAAAATTATGTTTTGACAAATTAAAGTTATGTTTTGACAAGTTAAAGTAGGTTTTTTAAAAGTTAAAATACGTTTTTTACAAGCTGAAATACGTTTTTACAAATTGAAGTACGTTTTTACAAGTTAAAGTTACGTTTTGATAAGTTTAATAATGTTTTTTACAAGTTAAAGTACGGTTTTTACAAGATAATGTTTCGTTGTGAGACGTAAAATTACATTTTTTAAAAGTTAAAGTACGTTTTTATCAAGTTAAACTTACGTTTTGACAAGTTAAAGTTACGTTTTGACAAGTTAAATTAAGTTTTTTCAAGTTAAAGTACGTTTTTAACAAGTTAAAGTTACGTTTTTACAATTAAAGTTACATCTTGACACGTTTAAATATGTTTTTCACAAGTTAAAGTACGTTTTAACAAGTTGAAGTACGTTTTTTACAAGTTAAGGTACGTGTTTTACAAGTTGAAGTACGTAGTAAACTTTTTACAAGTTAAAGTTACGTTTTAACAACTTAAAGTTACGTTTTAACACATTAAAATTAAACTTTGAGAAGTTAAATTACGTTTTTCACAAGTTAAAGTTACGTTTTGACAAGTTAAATTACGTTTTTAACAAGTTAAACTTATGTTTTGACAAATTAAAGTTATGTTTTGACAAGTTAACGTAGGTTTTTTACAAGTTCAAATATGTTTTTTTACAAGTTAAAGTACATTTGTTACAAGTTAAACCACATTTTTGACAAGTTAAAGTACGTTTTTTACAAATGAATGTATGTTTTTAACATGTTAAAGTTACGTTTTGACAAGTTAAAGTTACGTTTTGACAAGTTAAAGTACGTTTTTTACAAGTTAAAGTACGTTTTTTAAAAGTCAAAGTATGATTTTAACAAGTTAAACTTACGTTTCAACAAGTTAAAGTTATGTTTTGACAAGTTAAAGTAGGTTTTTTATAAGTTAATATACGTTTTTTACAAGTTAAAGTTACGTTTTGACAAGTTAAAGTTACATTTTGACACATTAAAATACGTTTTTTACAAGTTAAACTACATTTTTTACAAGTTAAAGCAAGTGTTTTACAAGTTGAAGTACGTTTTTTACAAGTTGAAGTACGTTTTTTACAAGTTAAAGTTACGTTTTAACAACTTAAGGTTACGGTTTGACACATTCAAATTACATTATGACATGTTAAAATATGTTTTTTATAAGTTAAAGTTACGTTTTGACAAGTTAAATTATATTTTTAACAAGGTAAACTTACGTTTTGACAAATTAAAGTTACGTTTTGACAAGTTAAAGTAGGTTTTTTACAATTTAAAGCACGATTTTTACAAGTTGAAGTACGTTTTTACAAGTTAAACTATATTTGTTACAAGTTAAACCACATTTTTGACAAGTTAAAGTTACGTTTTAACAAATTAAAATTACATTTTGACAAGTTAAAGTACGTTTTTTACAAGTTAAAGTTACATTTTGACAAGTTAAATTACGTTTTTAACAAGTTAAAATTATGTTTTGACAAATTAAAGTTATGTTTTGACAAGTTAAAGTAGGTTTTTTAAAAGTTAAAATACGTTTTTTACAAGCTGAAATACGTTTTTACAAATTGAAGTACGTTTTTACAAGTTAAAGTTACGTTTTGATAAGTTTAATAATGTTTTTTACAAGTTAAAGTACGGTTTTTACAAGATAATGTTTCGTTGTGAGACGTAAAATTACATTTTTTAAAAGTTAAAGTACGTTTTTATCAAGTTAAACTTACGTTTTGACAAGTTAAAGTTACGTTTTGACAAGTTAAATTAAGTTTTTTCAAGTTAAAGTACGTTTTTAACAAGTTAAAGTTACGTTTTTACAATTAAAGTTACATCTTGACACGTTTAAATATGTTTTTCCCAAGTTAAAGTACGTTTTTACAAGTTGAAGTACGTTTTTTACAAGTTAAGGTACGTGTTTTACAAGTTGAAGTACGTAGTAAACTTTTTACAAGTTAAAGTTACGTTTTAACAACTTAAAGTTACGTTTTAACACATTAAAATTAAACTTTGAGAAGTTAAATTACGTTTTTCACAAGTTAAAGTTACGTTTTGACAAGTTAAATTACGTTTTTAACAAGTTAAACTTATGTTTTGACAAATTAAAGTTATGTTTTGACAAGTTAACGTAGGTTTTTTACAAGTTCAAATATGTTTTTTTACAAGTTAAAGTACATTTGTTACAAGTTAAACCACATTTTTGACAAGTTAAAGTACGTTTTTTACAAATGAATGTATGTTTTTAACATGTTAAAGTTACGTTTTGACAAGTTAAAGTTACGTTTTGACAAGTTAAAGTACGTTTTTTACAAGTTAAAGTACGTTTTTTAAAAGTCAAAGTATGATTTTAACAAGTTAAACTTACGTTTCAACAAGTTAAAGTTATGTTTTGACAAGTTAAAGTAGGTTTTTTATAAGTTAATATACGTTTTTTACAAGTTAAAGTTACGTTTTGACAAGTTAAAGTTACATTTTGACACATTAAAATACGTTTTTTACAAGTTAAACTACATTTTTTACAAGTTAAAGCAAGTGTTTTACAAGTTGAAGTACGTTTTTTACAAGTTGAAGTACGTTTTTTACAAGTCAAAGTTACGTTTTAACAACTTAAGGTTACGGTTTGACACATTCAAATTACATTATGACATGTTAAAATATGTTTTTTATAAGTTAAAGTTACGTTTTGACAAGTTAAATTATATTTTTAACAAGGTAAACTTACGTTTTGATAAATTAAAGTTACGTTTTGACAGGTTAAAGTAGGTTTTTATACAATTTAAAGCACGATTTTTACAAGTTGAAGTACGTTTTTACAAGTTAAACTATATTTGTTACAAGTTAAACCACATTTTTGACAAGTTAAAGTTACGTTTTAACAAATTAAAATTACATTTTGACAAGTTAAAGTACGTTTTTTACAAGTTAAAGTTACATTTTGACAAGTTAAATTACGTTTTTAACAAGTTAAAATTATTTTTTGACAAATTAAAGTTATGTTTTGACAAGTTAAAGTAGGTTTTTTAAAAGTTAAAATACGTTTTTTACAAGTTGAAATACGTTTTTACAAATTGAAGTACGTTTTTACAAGTTAAAGTATATTTGTTACAAGTTAAACCACATTTTTGACAACTTAAAGTACGTTTTTTACAAACGAATGTATGTTTTTAACATGTTAAAGTTACGTTTTGACAAGTTAAAGTTACGTTTTGACAAGTTAAAGTACGTTTTTTAAAAGTTAAAGTATGATTTGAACAAGTTAAACTTACGTTTCGACAAGTTAAAGTTACGTTTTGACAAGTTAAAGCAGGTTTTTTACAAGTTAATATACGTTTTTTACAAGTTAAAGTTACGTTTTGACAAGTTAAAGTTACATTTTGACACGTTAAAATACGTTTTTTACAAGTTAAAGTACGTTTTTTAGAATTTAAAGCAAGTGTGTTACAAGTTGAAGTACGTTTTTTACAAGTTGAATTACGTTTTTTACAAGTTAAAGTTACGTTTTAAGAACTTAAAGTTACGATTTGACACATTCAAATTACATTCTGACAAGTTAAAGTACGTTTTTTATAAGTTAAAGTTACGTTTTGAGAAGTTAAATTACATTTTTAACAAGGTAAACTTACGTTTTGACAAATTAAAGTTACGTTTTGACAAGTTAAAGTAGGTTTTTTACAAGTTAAAGCACGTTTTTTACAAGTTGAAGTACGTTTTTACAAGTTAAACTATATTTGTTACAAGTTAAACCACATTTTTGACAAGTTAAAGTATGTTTTTCACAAGTGAATGTATGTTTTTAAAAATTTAAACTTATGTTTTGACAAATTAAAGTTATGTTTTGACAAGTTAAAGTAGGTTGTTTACTAGTTAAAGTTACGTATTGAATACGTTTTTTACAAGTTAAAGTACATTTTTTACAAGTTAAAGTACGTTTTTTACAAGATGAAGTATGTTTTTTACAAGTTAAAGTTACGTTTTAACAACTTAAATTTACGGTTTGACACATTCAAATTACATTCTGACAAGTTAAAGTACGTTTTTTATAAGTTAAAGTTACGTTTTGACAAGTTAAATTACATTTTTAACAAGGTTAACTTACGTTTTGACAAATTAAAGTTACGTTTTGACAAGTTAAAGTAGGTTTTTTACAAGTTAAAGTACGTTTTTTACAAGTTAAAGTACGTTTTTACAAGTTAAACTATATTTGTTACAAGTTAAACCACATTTTTGACAAGTTAAAGTATGTTTTTCACAAGTGAATGTATAATGTGTGTTTTTCACAATTTAAACTTACGTTTTGACAAGTTAAAGTTACGTTTTTACAAGTTAAGGTACATTTGTTACAAGTTAAACCACATTTTTGACAAGTTTAAGTACGTTTTTTACAAGTTAAAGTACGTTTTTTACAAGTTAAAGGAAGTGTTTTACAAGTTGAAGTACGTTTTTTACAAGTTAAACTTACGTTTTTACAAGGTAAAGTTACATTTTGACAAGTTAAAATACGTTTTTTACAAGTTAAAGTAAGTGTTTTACAAGTTAAAGTACGTTTTTTACAAGTTAAAGTACATTTTCTACAAGTTAAAGTTACGTTATAACAACTTAAAGTTACGTTTTGACACATTAAATTTATATTTTGACAAGTTAAAGTACGTTTTATACAAGTTAAAGTTACGTTTTGATAAGTTTAATAATGTTTTTTACAAGTTAAAGTACGGTTTTTACAAGATAATCTTTCGTTGTGAGACGTAAAATTACATTTTTAAAAGTTAAAGTACGTTTTTTGTCAAGTTAAAGTTACGTTTTGACAAGTTAAAGTAAGTTTTTTCAAGTTAAAGTACGTTTTTAACAAGTTAAAGTTACGTTTTTACAATTAAAGTTACATCTTGACACGTTTAAATATGTTTTTTTACAAGTTAAAATACGTTTTTACAAGTTGAAGTACGTTTTTTACAAGTTAAGGTACGTGTTTTACAAGTTAATGTTACGTTTTAACAACTTAAGGTTACGTTTTAACACATTAAAATTACATTTTGACAAGTTAAAGTACGTTTTTCACAAGTTAAAGTTACGTTTTGACAAGTTAAAATTTGTTTTTAAGAAGTTAAACTTATGTTTTGACAAATTAAATTTATGTTTTGACAAGTTAAAGTAGGTTTTTTACAAGTTTAAGTACGTTTTTACAAGTTAAAGTACATTTGTTACAAGTTCAACCACATTTTTAACAAGTTAAAGTACGTTTTTTACAAGTTAATGTATGTTTTTAACAAGTTAAACTTACGTTTTGACAAGTTAAAGTTACGTTTTGACAAGTTAAAGTAGGTTTTTTACATGTTAAAGTTACATTTTCACAAGTTAAAGTACATTTTTCACAAGTTAAAGTACGTTTTTTACAAGTTAAAGTACGGTTTTTACAAGATAATCTTTCGTTGTGAGACGTAAAATTACATTTTTAAAAGTTAAAGTACGTTTTTTGTCAACTTAAAGTTACGTTTTGACAAATCAAAGTAAGTTTTTTCAAGTTAAAGTACGTTTTTAACAAGTTAAAGTTACGTTTTTACAATTAAAGTTACATCTTGACACGTTTAAATATGTTTTTTTACAAGTTAAAATACGTTTTTACAAGTTGAAGTACGTTTTTTACAAGTTAAGGTACGTGTTTTACAAGTTAAAGTTACGTTTTAACAACTTAAGGTTACGTTTTAACACATTAAAATTACATTTTGACAAGTTAAAGTACGTTTTTCACAAGTTAAAGTTACGTTTTGACAAGTTAAAATTTGTTTTTAAGAAGTTAAACTTATGTTTTGACAAATTAAATTTATGTTTTGACAAGTTAAAGTACGTTTTTTACAAGTTTAAGTACGTTTTTACAAGTTAAAGTACATTTGTTACAAGTTAAACCACATTTTTAACAAGTTAAAGTACGTTTTTTACAAGTTAATGTATGTTTTTAACAAGTTAAACTTACGTTTTGACAAGTTAAAGTTACGTTTTAACAAGTTAAAGTAGGTTTTTTACATGTTAAAGTTACATTTTGACAAGTTAAAGTACATTTTTTACAAGTTAAAGTACGTTTTTTACAAGTTAAACTACGTTTTTTACAAGTTAAAGTTACGTTTTGACAAGTTAAAGTTCCATTTTGAGACGGTAATATAAATTTTTTACAAGTTACAGTACGTTTTTTACAAGTTTAAGTACGTATTTTACAAGTTAAAGCAAGTGTTTTACAAGTTGAAGTACGTTTTTTACAAGTTGAAGTACGTTTTTTTCAAGTTAAATATACGTTTTAACAAATTAAAGTTACGTTTTGACACATTAAAATTACATTTTGACAAGTTAAAGTATGTTTTTTACAAGTTAAAGTTACGTTTTGACAAGTTAAATTACGTTTTTACCAAGTTAAAGTACGTTTTTTACAAGTGAATGTATATTTTTAACAATTTAAACTTAATATTTTTGACAAGTAAAATTACGTTTTTTACAAGTTGAAGTACGTTTTTATAAGTTAAAGTACATTTTCTACAAGTTAAAGTTACGTTATAACAACTTAAAGTTACGTTTTGACACATTAAATTTATATTTTGACAAGTTAAAGTACGTTTTATACAAGTTAAAGTTACGTTTTGATAAGTTTAATAAAAATATTTACAAGTTAAAGTACGGTTTTTACAAGATAATCTTTCGTTGTGAGACGTAAAATTACATTTTTAAAAGTTAAAGTACGTTTTTTGTCAAGTTAAAGTTACGTTTTGACAAGTTAAAGTAAGTTTTTTCAAGTTAAAGTACGTTTTTAACAAGTTAAAGTTACGTTTTTACAATTAAAGTTACATCTTGACACGTTTAAATATGTTTTTTTACAAGTTAAAATACGTTTTTACAAGTTGAAGTACGTTTTTTACAAGTTAAGGTACGTGTTTTACAAGTTAAAGTTACGTTTTAACAACTTAAGGTTACGTTTTAACACATTAAAATTACATTTTGACAAGTTAAAGTACGTTTTTCACAAGTTAAAGTTACGTTTTGACAAGTTAAAATTTGTTTTTAAGAAGTTAAACTTATGTTTTGACAAATTAAATTTATGTTTTGACAAGTTAAAGTAGGTTTTTTACAAGTTTAAGTACGTTTTTACAAGTTAAAGTACATTTGTTACAAGTTCAACCACATTTTTAACAAGTTAAAGTACGTTTTTTACAAGTTAATGTATGTTTTTAACAAGTTAAACTTACGTTTTGACAAGTTAAAGTTACGTTTTGACAAGTTAAAGTAGGTTTTTTACATGTTAAAGTTACATTTTCACAAGTTAAAGTACATTTTTCACAAGTTAAAGTACGTTTTTTACAAGTTAAAGTACGGTTTTTACAAGATAATCTTTCGTTGTGAGACGTAAAATTACATTTTTAAAAGTTAAAGTACGTTTTTTGTCAAGTTAAAGTTACGTTTTGACAAGTTAAAGTAAGTTTTTTCAAGTTAAAGTACGTTTTTAACAAGTTAAAGTTACGTTTTTACAATTAAAGTTACATCTTGACACGTTTAAATATGTTTTTTTACAAGTTAAAATACGTTTTTACAAGTTGAAGTACGTTTTTTACAAGTTAAGGTACGTGTTTTACAAGTTAAAGTTACGTTTTAACAACTTAAGGTTACGTTTTAACACATTAAAATTACATTTTGACAAGTTAAAGTACGTTTTTCACAAGTTAAAGTTACGTTTTGACAAGTTAAAATTTGTTTTTAAGAAGTTAAACTTATGTTTTGACAAATTAAATTTATGTTTTGACAAGTTAAAGTACGTTTTTTACAAGTTTAAGTACGTTTTTACAAGTTAAAGTACATTTGTTACAAGTTAAACCACATTTTTAACAAGTTAAAGTACGTTTTTTACAAGTTAATGTATGTTTTTAACAAGTTAAACTTACGTTTTGACAAGTTAAAGTTACGTTTTAACAAGTTAAAGTAGGTTTTTTACATGTTAAAGTTACATTTTGACAAGTTAAAGTACATTTTTTACAAGTTAAAGTACGTTTTTTACAAGTTAAACTACGTTTTTTACAAGTTAAAGTTACGTTTTGACAAGTTAAAGTTCCATTTTGAGACGGTAATATAAATTTTTTACAAGTTACAGTACGTTTTTTACAAGTTTAAGTACGTATTTTACAAGTTAAAGCAAGTGTTTTACAAGTTGAAGTACGTTTTTTACAAGTTGAAGTACGTTTTTTTCAAGTTAAATATACGTTTTAACAAATTAAAGTTACGTTTTGACACATTAAAATTACATTTTGACAAGTTAAAGTATGTTTTTTACAAGTTAAAGTTACGTTTTTACCAAGTTAAAGTACGTTTTTTACAAGTGAGTGTATATTTTTAACAATTTAAACTTAATATTTTTGACAAGTAAAATTACGTTTTTTACAAGTTGAAGTACGTTTTTATAAGTTAAAGTACATTTATTACAAGCTAAACCACATTTTTGACAAGTTAAAGTATGTTTTTTACTAGTGAATATATGTTTTTAGCAAGTTAAACTTACGTTTTGACAAGTTAAAGTTTCGTTTTGACAAGTTAAAGTAGGTTTTTTAAAAGTTAAAGTTACGTTTTGACAAGTTAAAGTACGTTTTTACAAGTTGAAGTACGTTTTTACAAGTTAAAGTACATTTGTTACAAGTTAAACCACATTTTTGACAAGTTCAAGTACGGTTTTTACAATTTCATGTGTGTTTTTAACAAGTTAAAATTACGTTTTGACAAGGTAAAGTTACGTTTTGACAAGTTAACGTTACATTTTGACAAGTTAACGTTACGTTTTGACAAGTTAAATTACGTTTTTAACAAGTTAAACATAGGTTATGACAAATTAAAATTACGTTTTGACAAGTTAAAGTAGGTTTTTTACAAGTTAAAGTACGTTTTTAACAAGTTAAACTTAGGTTATGACAAATTAAAATTACGTTTTGACAAGTTAAAGTTACGTTTTGACAAGTTAAAGTTACGTTTTGACAAGTTAAATTACGTTTTTAACAAGTTAAACCAACGTTATGACAAATTAAAATTACGTTTTAACAAGTTAAAGTAGGTTTTTTACAAGTTAAAGTACGTTTTTTACAAGTGAATGTATATTTTTAACAATTTAAACTTAATATTTTTGACAAGTAAAATTACGTTTTTTACAAGTTGAAGTACGTTTTTATAAGTTAAAGTTACGTTTTGACAAGTTGAATTAGGTTTTTTACAAGTTAAAGTACATTTTTTACAAGTTAAAGTAGGTTTTTTACAAGTTAAAGTACGTTTTTTACAAATTAAAGTACGTTTTTTACAAGTTAAAGTACGTTTTTTATAAGTTTAAGTACATTTTTACAAGTTAAAGTACATTTGTTACAAGTTAAACCACATTTTTAACAAGTTAAAGTACGTTTTTTACTACTTATTGTATGTTTTTAACAAGTTAAACTTACGTTTTGACATGTTAAAGTAGGTTTTTTACTACTTAAAGTTACGTTTTGACAAGTTACAGTACAATTTTTACAAGTTAAAGTACGTTTTCTACAAGTTAAAGTACGTTTTTTACATGTTAAAGTACGTTTTTAACAAGTTAAAGTTACGTTTTGATAAGTTAAAGTTACATTTTGAGACAGTAAATTAATTTTTTTACCAGTTACAATACGTTTTTTACAAGTTGAAGCACGTGTTTTACAAGTTGAAGTACGTCTTTTACAAGTTGAAGTACGTTTTTTATAGGTTAAAGTTATGTTTTAACAAACTAAAGTTACGTTTTGACACATTAAAATTACATTTTGACAAGTTAAAGTACGTTTTTTACAAGTTAAAGTTACGTTTTGACAAGTTAAATTACGTTTTTACCAAGTTAAACTTACGTTTTGACAAATTAAAGTAATGTTTTGACAAGTTAAAGTAGGTTTTTTAAAAGTTAAAATACGTTTTTTACAAGTTGAAGTATGTTTTTATAAGTACAAGTACAGTTGTTACAGGCTAAACCACATTTTTGACAAGTTAAAGTACGTTTTTTACTAGTTAATATATGTTTTTATCAAGTTAAACTTACGTTTTGACAAGTTAAAGTTTCGTTTTGACAAGTTAAACTAGGTTTTTTAAAAGTTAAAGTTACGTTTTGACAAGTTAAAGTACGTTTTTACAAGTTGAAGTACGTTTTTACAAGTTAAAGTACATTTGTTACAAGTTAAACCACATTTTTGACAAGTTAAATTACGGTTTTTACAATTTCATGTGTGTTTTTAACAAGTTAAAATTACGTTTTGACAAGGTAAAGTTACGTTTTGACAAGTTAACGTTACGTTTTGACAAGTGAAATTACGTTTTTAACAAGTTAAACATACGTTATGACAAATTAAAATTACGTTTTGACAAGTTAAAGTAGGTTTTTTACAAGTTAAAGTACGTTTTTAACAAGTTAAACTTACGTTATGACAAATTAAAATTACGTTTTGACAAGTTAAAGTTACGTTTTGACAAGTTAACGTTACGTTTTGACAAGTTAACGTTACGTTTTGACAAGTTAAATTACGTTTTTAACAAGTTAAACTAACGTTATGACAAATTAAAATTACGTTTTGACAAGTTAAAGTAGGTTTTTTACAAGTTAAAGTACGTTTTTTACAAGTTGAAGTACGTTTTTACGAGTTAAAGTACATTTGTTACAAGTTAAACCACATTTTTGACAAGTTAAAGTACGTTTTTTACAGGTGAACGTATATTTTTAACAATTTAAACTTATGTTTTGACAAGTTAAAGTTACGTTTTGACAAGTTGAAGTAGGTTTTTTACAAGTTAAAGTTACGTTTTGACAAGTTGAATTAGGTTTTTTACAAGTTAAAGAACATTTTTTACAAGTTAAAGTTTGTTTTTTACAAGTTAAAGTACGTTTTTTAGAAGTTAAAGTATGTTTTTTACAAGTTAAAGTACGTTTTTTACAAGTTTAAGTACGTTTTTACAAGTTAAAGTACATTTGTTACAAGTTAAACCACATTTTTAACAAGTTAAAGTACATATTTTACAAGTTAATGTATGTTTTTAACAAGTCAAAGTTACGTTTTGACAAGTTAAAGTTATGTTTTGACAAGTTAAAGTAGGTTTTTTACATGTTAAAGTTATATTTTGACAAGTTAAAGTACATTTTTTACAAGTTATAGTACGTTTTTTACAAATTAAAGTTACGTTTTGATAAGTTAAAGTTACATTTTGAGACGGTAAAATAATTTTTTTACCAGTTACAGTACGTTTTTTACAAGTTGAAGCACGTGTTTTACAAGTTGAAGTACGTCTTTTACAAGTTGAAGTACGTTTTTTAGAGGTTAAAGTTACGTTTTAACAAACTAAAGTTACGTTTTGACACATTAAAATCAAATTTGACAAGTTAAAGTACATTTTTTACAAGTGAAAGTTACGTTTTGAGAAGTTAAATTACGTTTTTACCAAGTTAAACTTACGTTTTGAGAAATTAAAGTAATTTTTGACAAGTTAAAGTAGGTTTTTTAAAAGTTAAAGTACGTTTTTACAAGTTGAAGTACGTTTTTATAAGTTAAAGTACATTTGTTACAGGCTAAACCACATTTTGGACAAGTTAAAGTACGTTTTTTGCTAGTGAATATATGTTTTTAACAAGTTAAATTTACGCTTTGACAAGTTAAAGTTACGTTTTGACAAGTTAAAGTACGTTTTTAACAAGTTAAAGTAGGTTTTTTACAAGTTAAAGTACGTTTTTACAAGTTAAAGTACATTTGTTACAAGTTAAACCACATTTTTAACAAGTTAAAGTACGTTTTTTACAAGTTAATGTATGTTTTTAACAAGTTAAACTTACGTTTTGACAAGTTAAAGTTACGTTTTGACGAGTTAAAGTAGGTTTTTTACATGTTAAAGTTACATTTTGACAAGTTAAAGTACATTTTTTACAAGTTAAAGTACGTTTTTTAAAAGTTAAAGTACGTTTTTAACAAGTTAAAGTTACGTTTTGACAAGTAAAAGTTACATTTTGAGACGGTAATATAAATTTTTTACAAGTTACAGTACGTTTTTTACAAGTTGAAGTACGTATTTTACAAGTTAAAGCAAGTGTTTTACAAGTTGAATTACGTTTTTTACAAGTTGAAGTACGTTTTTTTCAAGTTAAAGTTACGTTTTAACAAATTAAAGTCACGTTTTGACACATTAAAATTACATTTTGACAAGTTAAAGTACGTTTTTTACAAGTTAAAGTTACGTTTTGACAAGTTAAATTACGTTTTTACCAAGTTAAACTTACATTTTGACAAATTAAAGTAATGTTTTGACAAGTTAAAGTAGGTTTTTTACAAGTTAAAGTACGTTTTTTACAAGTTGAAGTACGTTTTTATAAGTTAAAGTACATTTTTTACAAGCTAAACCACAATTTTGATAAGTTAAAGTATGTTATTTACTAGTGAATATATGTTTTTAGCAAGTTAAACTTACGTTTTGACAAGTTAAAGTTTCGTTTTGACAAGTTAAACTAGGTTTTTTATAAGTTAAAGTTACGTTTTGACAAGTTAAAGTACGTTTTTACAAGTTGAAGTACGTTTTTACAAGTTAAAGTACATTTGTTACAAGTTAAACCACATTTTTGACAAGTTAAAGTACGGTTTTTACAATTTTATGTGTGTTTTTAACAAGTTAAAATTACGTTTTGACAAGGTAAAGTTACGTTTTGACAAGTTAACGTTACGTTTTAACAAGTTAATGTTACGTTTTGACAAGTTAAATTACGTTTTTAACAAGTTAAACATACGTTATGACAAATTAAAATTACGTTTTGACAAGTTAAAGTACGTTTTTTACAAGTTAAAGTACGTTTTTAACAAGTTAAACTTACGTTATGACAAATTTAAACTACGTTTTAACAAGTTAAACTTACGTTTTGACAAGTTAACGTTACGTTTTGACAAGGTAAATTACGTTTTTAACAAGTTAAACTAACGTTATGACAAATTAAAATTACGTTTTGACAAGTTAAAGTAGGTTTTTTACAAGTTAAAGTACGTTTTTTACAAGTTGAAGTTCGTTTTTACGAGTTAAAGTACATTTGTTACAAGTTAAACCACATTTTTGACAAGTTAAAGAACGGTTTTTACAAGTGAATGTATGTTTTTAACAATTTAAACTTATGTTTTGACATGTTAAAGTTACGTTTTGACAAGTTGAAGTAGGTTTTTTACAAGTTGAAATTACGTTTTGACAAGTTGAATTAGGTTTTTTACAAGTTAAAATTACGTTTTGACAAGTTAAAGTACATTTTTTACAAGTTAAAGTTGGTTTTTTACAAGTTAAAGTACGTTTTTTACAAGTTAAAGTACGTTTTTTACAAGTTAAAGTACATTTGTTACAAGTTAAACCACATTTTTAACAAGTTAAAGTACGTTTTTTACAAGTTAATGTATGTTTTTAACAAGTTAAACTTACGTTTTGACCAGTTAAAGTTACGTTTTGACAAGTTAAAGTAGATTTTTTACATGTTAAAGTTACATATTGACAAGTTAAAGTACATTTTTTACAAGTTAAAGTACGTTTTTTACAATTAAAGTACGTTTTTAACAAGTTAACGTTACGTTTTGACAAGTTAAAGTTACATTTTGAGACGGTAAAATAATTTTTTTACCAGTTACAGTACGTTTTTTACAAGTTGAAGTACGTCTTTTACAAGTTAAAGCACGTGTTTTACAAGTTGAAGAACGTCTTTTACAACTTGAAGTACGTTTTTTACAAGTTAAAGTTACGTTTTAACAAATTAAAGTTACGTTTTGACACATTAAAATTACATTTTGACAAGTTAAAGTACGTTTTTTACAAGTTAAAGTTACGTTTTGACAAGTTAAATTACGTTTTTTCCAAGTTAAACTTACGTTTTGATAAATTAAAGTAATGTTTTGACAAGTTAAAGTAGGTTTTTTAAAAGTTAAAGTACGTTTTTTACAAGTTGAATTACGTTTTTATAAGTTAAAGTGCATTTGTTACAGGCTAAACCACATTTTTGACAAGTTAAAGTACGTTTTTTACTAGTGAATATATGTTTTTAACAAGTTAAACTTACGTTTTGACAAGTTAAAGTTTCGTTTTGACAAGTTAAAGTAGGTGTTTTAAAAGTTAAAGTTACGTTTTGACAAGTTAAAGTACGTTTTTACAAGTTGAAGTACGTTTTTTACAAGTTGAAGTACGTTTTTTACAAGTTAAAATAACATTTTAACAACTTAAAGTTACGTTTTGACACATTAAAACTACAAGTTAAAGTTACGTTTTAACAAACTAAAGTTACGTTTTGACACATTAAAATTACATTTTGACAAGTTAAAGTACGTTTTTTACAAGTTAAAGTTACGTTTTGACAAGTTAAATTACGTTTTTACCAAGTTAAACTTACGTGTTGACAAATTAAAGTAATGTTTTGACAAGTTAAAGTAGGTTTTTTAAAAGTTAAAGTACGTTTTTTACAAGTTGAAGTACGTTTTTATAGGTTAAAGTACATTTGTTACAGGCTAAACCACATTTTTGACAAGTTAAAGTACGTTTTTTACTAGTGAATATATGTTTTTAACAAGTTAAAGTTACGTTTTGACAAGTTAAAGTAGGTATTTTAAAAGTTAATGTTACGTTTTGACAAGTTAAATTACGGTTTTACAAGTTGAAGTACGTTTTTACAAGTTGAAGTACGTTTTTACAAGTTAAAGTACATTTGTTACAAGTTAAACCACAGTTTTGTCAAGTTAAAGTACGTTTTTTACAAGTGAATGTATGTTTTTAACAATTTCAACTTATGTGTTAACAAGTTAAAGTTACATTTTGACAAGTTAAAGTTACGTTTTGACAAGTTAAAGTATGTTTTTTACTAGTTAAAGTAAGTTTTGACAAGTTTAAGTAAATTTGTTACAAGTTAAACCACATTTTTGACAAGTTAAACAACGTTTTTTACAAGTTCATGTGTGTTTTTAACAAGTTAAACATACGTTTTGACAAATTAAAGTTACGTTTTGATAAGTTAAAGTAGGTTTTTTACAAGTTAAAGTTACGTTTTGACAAGTTAAAGTACATTTTTTATAAGTTAAAGTACGTTTTTTACAAGTTAAATTACGTTTTTAACATGTTAAAGTTACGTTTTCACAAGTTAAAGTTACATTTTGACACGTTAAAATAAGTTTTTTACAAATTAATGTATGTTTTTTACAAGTTGAAGTACATTTTTTACAAGTTAAAGTACGTGTTTTACAAGTTGAAGTACGTTCTTTATGAGTTAAAGTACATTTGTTACAAGTTAAACCACCTTTTTGACAGGTTAAAGTACATTTTTTACAAGTTAATGTGTGTTTTTAACAATATAAACTTACGTTTTGACAAGTTAAAGTTACGTTTTGACAAGGTAAAGTAGGTTTTTTACAAGTTAAAAGTACGTTTTTTACAAGCTGAAGTACGTTTTTACAAGTTAAAGTACATTTGTTACAAGTTAAACCACCTTTTTGACAAGTTAAAGTACGTATTTTACAAGTTAATGTATGTTTTTAACAAGTTAAACTTACGTTTTGACAAGTTAAAGTTACGTTTTGACCAGTTAACGTAGGTTTTTTACAAGTTAAAGTTACGTTTCGACAAGGTAAAGTACATTTTTTACAAGTTAAACTACAATTTTTACAAGTTAAAGTACGTTTTTAACAAGTTAAAGTTACGTTTGACAAGTTAAAGTTACATTTTGACACGATAAAATACGTTTTTTACAAATTAATGTATGTTTTTTACAAGTTGAAGTACGTTTTTACAAGTTAAAGTACGTGGTTTACAAGTTGAAGTACGTTCTTTACGAGTTAAAGTACAGTTTTTACAAGTTAAAGTTACGTTTTAACAACTTAAAGTTACGTTTTTGACAAGTTAAAGTAGGTTTTTTACAAGTTGAAGTACATTTTTTACAAGTTAATGTGTGTTTTTAACAAGTTAAACTTATGTTTTGACAAGTTAAAGTTACGTTTTGACAAGGTAAAGTAGGTTTTTTACAAGTTAAAGTACGTTTTTTACAAGCTGAAGTACGTTTTTACAAGTTAAAGTACATTTGTTACAAGTTAAACCACCTTTTTGACAAGTTAAAGTACTTTTTTTACGAGTTAAATTTACGTTTTAACAACTTAAAGTTACGTTTTGACACATTAAAATTACATTTTGACAAGTTAAAGTACGTTTGTTACAAGTTAAAGTAAGTGTTTTACAAGTTGAAATACGTTTTTTACAACTTAAAGTACATTTTTTACCAGTTAAATTTACGTTTTAACAACTTAAAGTTACGCTTTGACACATCAAAATTACATTTTGACAGGTTAAAGTACAATTTTTACAAGTTAAAGTTACATTTTGACAGGTTAAATTATGTTTTTAACAAGTTAAACTGACGTTTTGACAAATTAAAAAGTTACCTTTTGACAAGTTAAAGTTGGTTTTTTAGAAGTTAAAGTACGTTTTTTACAAGTTGAAGTACGTTTTTACAAGTTAAAGTACATTTGTTACAAGTTAAACCATATTTTTGACAAGTTAAACTACGTTTTTTACAAGTTGAGGTTCGTTTTTACAAGTTAAAGTACATTTGTTACAAATTAAACCACATTTTTGACAAGTTAAAGTAAGTGTTTTTCAAGTTGAAATACGTTTTTTACAAGTTAAAGTACTTTTTTTACCAGTAAAATTTACATTTTAACAACTTAAAGTTGCGCTTTGACACATTAAAATTACATTTTGAAACGTTAAAGTACGTTTTTACAAGTTAAAGTATATTTTTTGACAAGTTAAATTATGTTTTTAACAAGTTAAACTTACGTGTTGACAAATTAAAGTTACGTTTTGACAAGTTAAAGTAGGTTTTTTACAAGTTAAAGTACGTGTTTTACAAGTTGAAGTACGTGTTTACAAGTTAAAGTACATTTGTTACAAGTTAAACCACATTTTTGACCAGTTAACGTATGTTTTTAACAAGTTAAACTTACGTTTTCACAAGTTAAAGTTACGTTTTGACAAGTTAAAGTAGGTTTTTTACAAGTTAAAAGTACGTTTTGACAAGTTAAAGTATATTTTTTTACAAGTTAAAGTACTTTTTTTACAAGTTAAAGTACGTTTTTAACAAGTTAAAGGTACGTTTTGACAAGTTAAACTTACATTTTGACACGTTAAAATACTTTTTTACAAGTTAAAGTACATTTTTTACAAGTTGAAGTACGTTTTTTACAAGTTAAAGTAAGTGTCTTACAAGTTGAAATACGTTTTTTACAAGTTAAAGTACATTTTTTATAAGTTAAACCACATTTTTGACAAGGTAAAGTATGTTTTTTACAAGTTAATGTATGTTTTTAACAAGTTAAACTCACGTTTTGACAAGTTAAAGTTACGTTTTGACAAGTTAATGTAGGTTTTTTACAAGTTAAAGTTACGTTTTGACAAGTTAAAGTACGTCTTTTAGAAATTAAAGTACGTTTTTTACATGTTAAAGTACTTTTTTAACAAGTTAAAGTTACGTTTTGAAAAGTTAAAGTAGGTTTTTTTCAAGATAAAGTTACGTTTTGACAAGTTAAAGTTACGTTTTGACAAGTTAAAGTAGGATTTTTACATGTTAAAGTTACGTTTTGACAAGTTAAAGTACTTTTTTTACAAGTTAAAATACGTTTTTTACAAGTTAAAGTACGTTTTTTACAAGTTGAAGTACGTTTTATACAAGTTAACCTAAGTGTTTTACAAGTTGAAGTACGTTTTTTACAAGTTGAAGTACGTTTTTTACGAGTTAAAGTTACGTTTTAACAACTTAAAGTTACGTTTTGACACATTAAAATTACATTTTGACAAGTTAAAGTACATTTTTTATAAGTTGAAGTTACGTTTTGACAAGTTAAATTACATTTTTATCAAGTTAAACTTACGTTTTCACAAATTAAACGTACGTTTTGACAAGTTAAAGTAGGTTTTTTACTAGATAAAGTATGTTTTTTACAAGTTGAAGTACTTTTTTACAAGTTAAAGTACATTTGTTACAAGTTAAACCATATTTTTGACAAGTTAAAGTACGTTTTTTAAAAGCGAATGTATGTTTTTAACAATTTAAACTTACGTTTTGACAAGTTAAAGTTTCGTTTTGACAAGTTAAAGTTGGTTTTTTACAAGTTAGAGTTACATTTTAACAAGTTAAAGTACATTTGTTACAAGTTAAACCACATTTTTGACAAGTTAAAGTACGTTATTTACAAGTTCCTGTATGTTTTTAACAAGTTAAACTTACGGTTTGACAAGTTAAAGTTACGTTTTGACAAGTTAAAGTAGGTTTTTTACAAGTTAAAGTTTCGTTTTGGCAAGTTAAAGTAGGTTTTTTACAAGTTAAAGTTTCGTTTTGAAAAGTTAAAGTACGCTTTTAACAAGTTAAAGTACGTTCATTTCAAGTTAAAGTATGTTTTTTACAAGTTAAAGTACGTTTTTAACAAGTTAAAGTTACGTTTTGACAAGTTAAAGTTACATTTTGACACGTTAAAATATGTTTTTTAAATTAATGTATGTTTTTTACAAGTTGAAGTACATTTTTTAAAAGTTCAAGTATGTGTTTTACAAGGTTAAGTACTTTCTTTACAAGTTAAAGTACATTTTTACAAGTTAAAGTTACGTTTTAACAACTTAAAATTTACGTTTTGACACATTAAAATTATATTTTGACAAGTTAAAGTACGTTTTTTACAAGTTGAAGTACCTTTTTACAAGTTAAAGTACATTTGTTACAAGTTAAACCACATTTTTGATAAGTTAAAGTACGTTTTTTACAAGTTAATGTGTGTTTCTAACAAGTTAAACTTATGTTTTGACAAATTAAAGTTACGTTTTGACAAGGTAAAGTAAGTTTTTTACAAGTTAAAGTACGTTATTTACAAGCTGAAGTATGTTTTTACAAGTTAAAGTACATTTGTTACAAGTTAAACCACCTTTTTGACAAGTTAAAGTACGTTTTTGACAAGTTAATGTATGTTTTGACAAGTTAAAGTTACGTTTTGACCAGTTAATGTAGGTTTTTTACAAGTTAAAGTTACGTTTTGACAGGTAAAAGTACGTTTTTTACAAGTAAAAGTACGTTTTTTACAAGTTAAAGTACGTTTTTATCAAGTTAAAGTTACGTTTTGACAAGTTAAAGTTACATTTTGACACGTTAAAATACCTTTTTACAAGTTTAAGTACGTTTTTTACAAGTTAAAGTAAGTGTTTTACAAGTTGAAATATGTTTTTTACAAGTTAAAGTACATTTTTAAGAATTAAATTTACGTTTTAACAACTTAAAGTAACGCTTTGACACATTCAAATTACATTTTGACAGGTTAAAGTACAATATTTACAAGTTAAAGTTACATTTTGACAAGTTAAATTATGTTTTTCAGAAGTTGAACTTACGTTTTGCCAAATTAAAGTTACTTTTTGACAAGTTAAAGTAGGTACTTTTCAAATTAAAGTACGTTTTTTACAAATTGAAGTACGTTTTTACAAGTTAAAGTACATTTGTTACAAGTTAAACCACATTTTTGACAAGTTAAATTACATTTTTTACAAGTTAATGTATGTTTTTAACAAGTTAAACTTACGTTTTTACAAGTTAAAGTACGTTTTTTACAAGTTAAAATTAGGTTTTGACAAGTTAAAGTTACATTTTGACACGTTAAAATACTTTTTTAAAGTTAAAGTACGTTTTTTACAAGTTTAAGTACGTTTTTTACAAGTTAAAGTAAGTGTTTTAAAGTTGAAATACGTTTTTTACAAGTTAAAGTACATTATTTACCATATAAATTTACGTTTTAACAACCTAAAGTTACGCTTTGACACATTAAAATTACATTTTGACAGGTTAAAGTACAATTTTTACAAGTTAAAGTTACATTTTGACAAGTTAAATTATATTTTTAACAAGTTAAACTTACGTTTTGACAAATTAAAGTAGGTTTTTTACAAGTTAAAGCACATTTGTTACAAGTTAAACCACATTTTTGACAAGTTAAAGTACGTTTTTTACAAGTTAATGTATGATTTTAACAAGTTAAACTTACGTTTTGACATGTTAAGGTTACGTTTTGACAAGTTAAAGTAGGTTTTTTGCAAGTTGAAGTACGTTTTTTACAAGTCAAAGTACGTTTTTTACGAGTTAAAGCAAGTGTTTTACAAGTTGAAGTACGTTTTTTACAAGTTAAAGTTAAGTTTTAACAACTTTAAGTTACTTTTTGACACATTAAAATTGCATTTTGACAAGTTAAAGTTACGTTCTGACAAGTTAAATTACGTTTTTATCAAGTTAAAGTAGGTTTTTTAAAAGTTAAAGTTACGTTTTGACAAGAGAAAGTACGTTTTTTACAAGTTAAAATAGGTTTTTTACAAGTTAAAGTACGTTTTTAATAATTTAAAGTTACGTTTTGACAAGTTAAAGTTACATTTTGACAACTTAAATTAAGTTTTTTACAACTTAAAGTACGTTTTTAACAAGTTAAAGTTACGTTTTCACAAGTTAAAGTTACATTTTGACACGTTAAAATACGTTTTTTACAAGTTAAAGTACGTTTTTTACGAGTTAAAGCAAGTGTTTTACAAGTTGAACTACGTTTTTTACAAGTTGAAGTTCGTTTTTTACAAGTTAAAGTTAAGTTTTAACAACTTTAAGTTACTTTTTGACACATTAAAATTGCATTTTGACAAGTTAAACTTACGTTCTGACAATTTAAATTACGTTTTTTACAAGTTAAAGTATATTTTCTACTAGTTAAATTTACGTTTTAACAACTTAAAGTTACGCTTTGACACATTAAAATTACATTTTGACAAGTTAAAGTACGTTTTTTACAAGTTAAAGTTACATTTTGACAAGTTAAATTATGTTTTTAACAAGTTAAACTTATGTTTTGACAAATTAAAGTTTGGTTTTGACAAGTTAAAGTAGATTTTTTACCAGTTAAAGTACGTTTTTTACAAGTTGAAGTACGTTTTTACAAGTTAAAGTACATTTGTTACCAGTTAAATTTACGTTTTAACAACTTAAAGTTACGCTTTGACACATTAAAATTACATTTTGACAGGTTAAAGTACAATTTTTACAAGTTAAAGTTACATTTTGACAATTTAAATTATGTTTTTAACAAGTTAAACTTACGTTTTGACAAATTAAAGTTACGTTTTGACAAGTTAAAGTAAGTTTTTTAAAAGTTAAAATATGTTTTTTACAAGTTGAATTACATTTTTACAATGTAAAGTACATTTGTTACAAGTTAAACCACATTTTTGATAAGTTAAAGTCAGTTTTTTACAAGTTGAAGTATGTTTTTTACAAGTTGAAGTACGTTTTTTATAAGTTAAAGTTAAGTTTTAACAACTTTAAGTTACTTTTTCACACATTAAAATTACATTTTGACAAGTTAAATTACGTTTTTAACAAGTTAAACTTATGTTTTTACAAAGTAAAGTTAAGTTTTGACAAGTTAAAGTAGGTTTTTGACAAGTTAAAGTACGTTTTTTACTAGTTGAAGTACGTTTTTACGAGTTAAAGTACATTTGTTTCAAGTTAAACAACATTTTTGACAAGTTAAAGTATGTTTTTTACAAGTTAATGTATGTTTTTAACAAGTTAAACTCACGTTTTGACAAGTTAAAGTTACGTTTTGACAAGTGAATGTAGGTTTTTTACAAGTTAAAGTTACGTTTTGACAAGTTAAAGTACGTCTTTTAGAAATTAAAGTACATATTTTACAAGTTAAAGTACGTTTTTAACAAGTTAAAGTTACGTTTTGACAAGTTAAAGTAGGTTTTTTTCAAGTTAAAGTTACGTTTTGACAAGTTTAAGTTACGTTTTGACAAGTTAAAGTAGGTTTTTTACAAGTTAAAGTTACATTTTGACAAGTTAAAGTACATTTTTTACAAGTTAAAATACGTTTTTTACAAGTTAAAGTACGTTTTTAACAAGTTAAAGATACGTTTTGACAAGTTAAAGTTACATATTGACACCTTAAAATACATTTTTTACAAGTCACAGTACGTTTTTTACAAGTAGAAGTACGTTTTTTACAAGTTAAAGTACGTTTTTAATAAGTTAAAGTTACGTTTTCACAAGTTAAAGTTACATTTTGACACGTTAAAATACGTTTTTTACAAGTTAAAGTACGTTTTTTACGAGTTAAAGCAAGTGTTTTACAAGGTTAAGTACGTTTTTTACAAGTTGAAGTACGTTTTTTACAAGTTAAAGTTAAGTTTTAACAACTTTAAGTTACTTTTTGACACATTAAAATTGCATTTTAACAAGTTAAAGTTACGTTTTGACAAGTTAAATTACGTTTTTATCAAGTTAAACTTATGTTTTGACAAGTTAAAGTTAAGTTTTGACAAGTTAAAGTAGGTTTTATACAAGTTAAAGTATGTTTTTTACTAGTTGAAGTACGTTTTTACGAGTTAAAGTACATTTGTTACAAGTTAAACCAATTTTTTAACAAGTTAAAGCATGTTTTTTACAAGTTAATATATATTTTTAACAAGTTAACCTCACGTTTTGACAAGTTAAAGTTACGTTTTGACAATTAATGAAGGTTTTTTACAATTTCAAGTTACGTTTTGACAAGTTAAAGTACGTCTTTTAGAAATTAAAGTACGTTTTTTACATGTTAATGTACGTTTTTAACAAGTTAAAGTTACGTTTTGACAAGTTAAAGTTACATTTTGACACGTTATAATACATTTTTTACAATTTAAGTACGTTTTTTACAAGTTGAAGTACGTTTTTCACAAGTTAAAGTAAGTGTTTTACAAGTTGAAATACGTTTTTTACAAGTTAAAGTACATTTTTTACCAGTTAAATTTACGTTTTAACAAATTAAAGTTACGCTTTGACACATTAAATTTAT